>VFFE01009006.1:0-17583 GCA_008921705.1 Burhinus oedicnemus | reverse complement strand
GAGAAGAGAAGAGAAGAGAAGAGAAGAGAAGAGAAGAGAAGAGAAGAGAAGAGAAGAGAAGAGAAGAGAAGAGAAGAGAAGAGAAGAGAAGAGAAGAGAAGAGAAGAGAAGAGAAGAGAAGAGAACGTTCATCAACATGTGGAGCTGTTACTCTAATGGCTCTCACAAGAGCCAGCCTGTACCACTATGTGCACAGCTGGAGATTTAACTCACATCATGGTGATGACTAAGAAAGCATTAGTTCCTTGCCACTAACGATTTCAGAACAAGAGCCGTACAATAAACTAAAAACAAACAAAAAAACCCAACCCAGCTCTCAGTAGACAAATGGTAAAAGACCTGGTATAACAGGAAGTCTGGAAATGTGAAAGACTGCTGGAGAAAATCTAAATAGTTTTTCACACTAAATCTGAAAACGCAAGGTGCCAGTGAAAAGACAGGTAAACAGAAAATCTGTGCTACCAATCTGGAGTGAATCAGAGGCAAAACAGAGAAACAACTGGAAGATCAGGGATTAACCCTTAAGAAAGGAATTATAGCTTGCAGAGTAAATTAAGTTACCCAATGAAGAACAAAGTTTGCAGAACGTGAACCAGTTGTCTGAGGTAGATATATGAGCCAGCTATGAAAACAAAAAGACATCATAGGTAAAAAGACCAATGAAAAGCCAAGTCAAAATCCTCCAACAACAGATGGAGCTGAACACGGTGTGGCAAATATTGCCAGGCAAGATGATTCCAAGCATTGGAAAGAGAGGCACACTCTGCGTTGGAGTACTTACCAGAGTTTACAAGTTCTGACATCACACTTAAAGTATGGACACAGAGGATGACCAGAGTAGCGGACAATTTTGCAGTCAAAAGCTAAGGATAATAAAACTGAAAACTAATGGGACATAAACACTGAGCCCACATGCAAAGTGGAAATGTAGCACTGGAGGAAAAGCCACATGCATGAAGGGTAAAAGGTTGAAACTCAGAGAGTATAATAAATAGTAAATGCAAAGAAGAAAACAGTGTATGGAGGGGAACACACCCAACATCCACTTATGATTATAACAGGCCCTTTGGCTCCTCCATTGGGAACTTTTGAGTAAAAGTCTGACAATTTAGATAACTGGAAAAGTCTGAGAAAGTCTTGCAGGAGACTTTGCAGTCTATGCTCAGCTGAAGACCAAGTACATGTGGAGAAAGTTAGGTCTTTAGCCTATGATTGGAGTGGAAAAAGGAGACAGCTAGTCTCTCTGGAAGCTGCAAAGCAAGCAGAAAAATGTTCAGCTTTGCTATATTGGCAGTATATATGGAACTTCACCTATGTATAGAACTAACATGAGTACTGAAGAAATCTGTGAAAAGGAAATGTTTTTGTTACCTACCAGGGGCTAAATCCTTGGAAGAATGGCACAAAGCCCAGGTAGTAGGCTTTGCCAGACCTGTGCTGGGCCAATGTGACTATCTCTGCATTGTCCTCCCGGATGCAGGAGCATGGAGGAGTGCGGTAACACCAGGCTGGCTCTAGACCCAGTCCTCTGGGCCCCACAGCTTGGCAAGGAAGAGCTGAGGAAGAACCACTGTGTTCCAGCTAAGGTAATTAGAGCTTATCCAGTATTGTCTGGGTTTCTTCTTTTAAATAGTGTCCTAGCTGGTTTCCACAAATAAGGGATAGGTGTGAGGAAAAGTATCTTTTTATTTAGGAAATATTTTCTTAGGTATGTCTTATCTTTCAGCCAAAAAGGGGAAGTATCAAAGTCATCTTATACTTCCATAGTAAACATACCTCTAGCACATGTGATGTACAGTAGATTTGCTCACTGTGAGACCATCTGATTTACTGGGGTTGATGTCAGACAGCCAGGTAGATTTGGCACATTTTGTCACAAACAATGCAAAATTGTCTAGACAAAGATGCTATCTCTGGCTTAAAACTAGTGTTTGCCTGCAGATCCTGGAGGTGCAGTAGAATAGTCTGGTGCTACACCAATGTATGCTTGTGTCTAAACATGAGCCAGCAGTGTGTGCTGGAATCCTGGGCTTCATTAACAGACAGTTGATCAAGCAAAGTGATTATTCCACTTCATCTGGTGCTCATTAGATCACATCTTGAATATTGCTCCCAGTTTTCGCTCCCAGTACAAGAAAGACATCGGTAAAATGGAGTGAGTTCAGTAGAGACCACCAGAATGGTGGGGCTTGGACCACTTGCCCTGTTAGCAGAAACTGCAGGATCAGACTTGGCTCAACCTGAAGACAAGATGGCTTTGGGGGTACCTAACAGCAGCCTGCCCATATCTACAGGGAAGTTAGCAAGAATACCAGTCCTTGTTATGGAGGTGCATGGTAGATAGATGAGAGACAATAGTCCCAGACTAAAAGAGGGGACGTTCCAACTGGGTCCAAGGAAACAAATTGTCCAAGTCTGTCCATGAGGACAGGCTGCCCAGAAAGTTGTGGAGTTTTTATCATGGAGGTTTTAAAGACCGGACTCAACAAAGCTCTGAGCAACCTAGTCTAAATGCTGAATACACTACAAACTCTGAGCAGGATGTTAGAGCAGATGACCATCTGAGGTCCCTTCCAGCCTGGAAGATCCCACGGAAATCCATGTTTCAAGTTCTCACATGCTCAGCATTGGGTTATGAGAGCCACTGAATATTTCCATTTTCTTAAGGAAGGTCTGACTGCAGAATAAACCCATGAAGAGTGTTGCAAATGATAATGTGGAAAAATACAGCAATTCCAATTCCAAAATACTAATGGTGAATGGGATTAATAAAAGAATGTCTTGACTGGTAACAGGAAGACTTAAGATTGAGAGTTCTAGAAATTCTTCAGCTTTTTTGACAGTTAGATCACATTTTGTTTATGAGTCAGTGTTGATTTAAGATTTTAACAGGAATGGTCCAGGTCTTAAAATTTTGACCTGAAGTTCACATAGACCATATTTTCATGTAATCATGTAATCATAGAATGGTTTGGGTTGGAAGGGACCTTAAAAATCATCTAGTTCCAGCACCCCTGTCATGGGAAAGGACACCTCCCATTAGACCAGGTTCCTCAAAGCCCCATCCAACCTGGCCTTTAACACCTCCAGGGATGGGGCATCCACAATTTCCCTGGGAAACTCGTTCCAGTGTCTCCCCACTCTCACAGTAAAGAATTTCTTCCTAATATCTAATCTAAGTCCACACTCTTTCAGTTTAAAACCTTTACCCCTCATCCTATTGCTACAATCCCTGATAAAGAGTCCCTCCCCATCTTTCCTGTAGGCCCCCTTTAGGTACTGGAAGGCTGCTGTAAGGTCTCCCTGGAGCCTTCTCTTCTCCAGGCTGAACAACCTCAACTCAGCCTGTCCTCATAGGAGAGGTGGTCCAGCCCTCTGATCATCTTTGTGGCCCTCCTCTAGACCCACTCCAACAGGTCCATGTCTTTCCTGTGCCAAAGACTCCAGAGCTGGATGCAATGCTCCAGGTGGGGTCTCATGAGAGCAGAGTAGAGAGACAGAATCACCTCCCTCGGCCTGCTGGCTACACTTCTTTTGATGTAGCCCAGGATATGGTTGGCTTTCTGGGCTGTGAGGGCACATTGCCAGGCCATGTTGAGCTTCCCATCAACCAACACCCCCAAGTCCTTCTCCTCAGGGCTGCTCTGAACCCATTCTCTGCCCAGCCTGTATTTGTGTTTAGGATTGCCCCGACCAAGGTGCAGGACCTTGCATTTGGCCTTGTTGGACTTCATGAGGTTTGCACGGGTCCACCTCTCAAGCCTGTCTAGGTCCCTCTGGATGGCATCCTTTTCCTCCAGTGTGTCAAGCACTCCACACAGCTTGGTATCATTGGAAAGCTTGCTGAAGGATATACACATGGGTATACTCGCGCAGTCAGCCATTCCTACATAAGACTATTGAGTTGCTATTTATTTTAGATAATTTCTCTATTTTTTAATTCTTTGAAATGCCTGTAACCAATCCTCACTTGGGAGAGTTTGCTTGAAAATGTGATAATCATACTTGCTATTCTCTCTTCCAAGAGAGACACAACTGTGGCATGGAGCTATACTTAGAATAAACCCTCTAGAAACCCATCCAATACACCTTTCTAGTTAGCTAATGATACAAATTTGTCAACTGCTCTTTGAATGTGATTTTGAATGAACTGAGTCTATACTTTATGTTAGTTTCTTCTAGACCATATTATCTTAAACTGAACAGTCAGTTCTCACATTGTGTATTCAGAGCCCTCTGTTGCTAAAGCTGAGGTTGGGATCAGGTTGCACAAGGCAGTATTGCTGGAAAAACTTCACAGTACTTAGAAGGAGCTGGAGTGGTAAAGTTGGAGATTGTGTCCCAACATCACATTTGGAGATGACCCATTTCCTCCTAGTCTGAAGTGATGTGATGTGCTGGGTGGATGATACAGGAAATCAGAGATTTCTCAGAGGAGAGGAAGCCTTCTTTAAGAGGCATGGGATTTGGAAGAAGTGAGGAAACCAAGGAAAGAGAGCACTTGAGAGGACAGGATGGCTGCGGAACCCTCAAGGAAGACTAGACTGGGAATGGGGAGTCCCTACAGTGCGAGGAAAAAGAAGTCTATATGGGTGATATTGAAGGAGTGAGGGGAAGAGGAGACGAAGATGTTTCCACTAATAGCATGTCAGAGAACAAAACCTCCCAATCCCCTCCCACAAAATTTCCCTGAAAGCCTGAGAATGACCTTTGTCTTCCTTACTCCTGTCCATTAAGTCTCCAGACTTAGTTCACCCATCAAAAATTCCCTTTCACTATCCCTTCCCAACATCACCTTTCACTCTCAGTACCATCAAAATATTGAATTGTACTGCCTTCTATTTCAGCTACTTTGCCCTCATCCATGGTAAAACACTTCAGTTTGTCTACACTTCTGAGCTGCCTTTGAATAGCATGAATAGCTGGGACAACTTGGAAAATGAAGAACGTCTCTGGGTATGCATGGGGAAGAAGGAGCAGCTTGGCAGTAGGTGAACTGCAGAAAAAGATCACTTCCTGAGAATGGCTTGAACAGTAGGATAAAAGTGGCTACACAGAGAAAGCAGCAATGATACCCCAGCTGCTGTTAAATTCATAATGTGAACAAATAGAAACAAATTTTTCCCCTTTTCTTCAATTTAAACTTTTTCTTGTAGCATCCTCAGTGGTACCAGGATAAAAATATGTCTTCACTGTAGCAACTTTTTAACATAATTGTAGGTTTTCTTCCTTTAGTCTTTTCTTCTTCACCCTAAAAATCCCCTCAAAATCTTTCAGTATCTCCTCATAAATGTTTCTTTTAATAGTAATAGCTAGCAACTTTTCAGACAGAATTAAGAATCTTCTTTTGAACTCCATGGGACCCCTTTTGTTGCGAACATTCAAACTAGGAGGAAATTACAATAACATAAAGAACGGTTACATAAATTCTACTCTATGGAAGAAATATAAAGGGAATAAACAATAAATGATGAAGTGTCAGTTAAGAAATCACAGAAAGCCTGCTGAGCTGCTGCCTTTTTTCCTTCTCCCAGAATAAATGTAAAAAATACTGCCAGTTTTAGAACACACACCACATTCCTGGCACGAGGAGCTATGCTTTTTTTTCCTCCAGTAAAGTCTTATTATTTGTATCTTCATGTATTTATTGTTTACTTGATTCTGCCTGTGACTGATTCATAAACAGATGGACACAGTGAATTCCTGGAGAAGTCCTGCAGTTTGATTGGATTGTTTATTTGCAGATTTTGGCTAAGCCTGGGGAAATATAACAAGGAGAAAAGTCTAAGGTCAAAATTTAGATGCAGGTGTTTTCATAAGCTTTCAGCTCTAATGCTGACTTTCCATATGGGTATGCATTTGTTCCCATGTTTGCTCACATGGCCCTAGTAATTTTATTTTTATTAGTAATAACCTTTCTTTCAACAGTTACATTACACATGATTTGTTTGTTTTTTATTTGAGAAAGAGTGCCCAACTTTTTTATAAAGGCACAAATTCTCCACAGTTGTGCAGAATTATTATAAGACATAACCTCCGCCGTCCCATGGTACTAAGGTCTAAATGAGCAAAACTTGAAGTCTTTGCTTAGCCAAATCACCCTAAGTTTGGGCCAGATCATGGCTGAAACTGAATGAGACACATGATAGTGTACAATCAAACCATCCTGTATCTCTCAGCATGGTCTCCTTTTAGCCTGTGTACCAATCCCTAAGGGAGTTCATTGTATACAACCCCTCCTCCCAGCACTGTTGGGAGATTAAGAAAGGCTAAACAGAGAGACTTTGTGCATAGAAAAAGCAGCTGTTATAGGCTAGTCCTTTTTCCACTGTGCAAATGTTGTTTACCTGAGGACTTACTTGTTAGTCACACCAGACAGACAATGGGTGAGGTTTATTGTTTTGGTTTCTCCCCTCCAAGAGTATTCTGGCGCGTGCATTCATGCTGTGTATGAACCCACTTGCTGAATCCCCTTCGTGTCACTAGCCCAAACAAATCTTACTCCCATGGAGCTCAGCACACAGCTGCCAACTAAATTGTAGTGAGGAATCAGGTGGTTCTGCACTGATTTTCCAGCTACTGGCTCCCCTAAATAGAGGAAACATTGCATTTCACTGCATTACATTACATTGAAAGATAGGTTTTGTATCTTTTACGTTCTCTTGGGAGCAGAAGAGGAGGTATGAGTCCTTGGTTAAAGATATGTCATAATTTACCATGGCAATTTCCATATCATCTCTTTATCCTCTAGAATTTTCAACAGTCAGTAAATAATACCCAGTTGTACTGAAATAATCAGGATTATAGCTTCTGTATATGAAAAGTGCCTGCAGAGAAGTATAATTTTGTCATGCATATCCTTCTAAACATTCAGTTTCTAAGTGAAAAATGATCTAATCTTGGATGCTGGATATGCAGTCTATTGCTCCGATAGAGATGCAATGCAATGGAATGACATCATGCATAAGGGATAGTAGATTAATGGTCCTTTAGCACTTTCTATATGAAGACCAGGATATGATTTATTTTCCTAAGTCAAATCAGTCATAAAAGTCAATATCATATTTGATCATAAACAACTATTTTGACATTAGTATCTATTATTTGTACTGTGATTGGTCCTTGAGCTAGAAGTCTCCTGTATGCAAGCATATAGTCAAAAGACAATTCCAGTTCCAGCCAACTGGGGCGAAGGCATGAGGCAGCATACAAAGGAAGCCTTAGTGCTGCTCTGTAGGTGAGACTGATGAACTTCTCAGGAAGATAAAAGCATCAGGAAAAATGGTCATTCTAGCTACTATGGTTGTGACTTCTACAGAATGGTTTGCTTTCCTGGGGTTGTGAAGTTTTTATGGGTACCGGTCCCTCAGGTCAGTGTATAAAGAGGAATTACAATTCTGCCAAATCTGAACCCTCCAAAATTGTTCATGTTAGGCCTGTCAAGAGCTCTGTGGTTGCCTTAAAAATAGTGAATCTTTGCAATAATAAAATCGCTGTTATAAACCGTCTTCAAGCTTTTGAGCTTTCAAAATGAGTTTTCACTTGAATTGGAAGGACTTGATTTTTTTTTTTTTTTTAAATTTTTATTACATGGCACTGGGAGCTCAGAAATATGTAATATTGTGACACAAAAGTGCAAGATGACAAAATGAAAATTAAATAGTAACTTGACCTGCTAAGTTTTGGAAGCTGAGTGCTGCCCTTGTCCAATATCTTTCCGAGAGATACTTTCTATGGAATGGGTATGTAATTCTATACAGAATAGGAGAAAAGTACATTGAATGCTGCTGAACTAGGAATGCCATGTTGAGTTCATAAACACTTACCTCATTTATCACATACAGCACACTGTAGCCATGGAAGGAAGAACGATCATCCACCTGCTCCCAGCTCCTGCAGTTCCTACCTAGGAGGAGGCACCAAACATGAAGCACTGACAAATTGGCTTTGCTGGACCACAGCTCCATGCCAGCACAGGTAGCTCAGGCTGCAGTCAGTTGGATCCACGCAAGCTTCTTAACTTGGGCCCTTGCTGTGCCTGTGGAGACAAGCTGATGAGGGAGAGAGAGCATGAAGATGGGGCAAGGCAGAGAAGCAGGAGGTAGTGGCAGGGATCTAGGGCTTTGGGCAAGGAAGCAGGAATCCCAGAACTGGTTAGAAAGCTGGTGTTATCAGAAGTAGTAACTGGGTAGGGGCCAAGGAGTGAGTGGCAGCAAACCCAGGGCAGGAAAAAAAAAGAGGAGAGAAACAGTGATGCAGTGGGAGAAGTGAGGAGATACAGAAAGTTGTAGCAAAAAAGCTCGGATAAAAATTTTCTTATGATTACAATCACTTTTCTGTTGCAACGCTCAGGAGAACAGATTGGATCGCTTCCACCTAGCAAGTTTCTAACAGACATTTGTCTAACCTGTTTCTAAAACCCTCCAGTGAAAGAAATTCCATTTTTAGAATGAGTCTGAAATGAAGAAAAAAACAGTCCAATCAAACATGTCCAGAGAAGGGCAACGAAGCTGGTGAAGGGTCTAGAGCACAAGTCTTATGAGGAGCAGCTGAGGGAACTGGAGTTGTTTAGCCAGGAGGAGGCTCAGAGGAGACCTTATCACTTTCTGCAACTACCTGCGAGGAGGTTGTAGAGAGGTGGAGTCGATCTCTTCTCCCAAGTAACAAGAAATAGGACAAGAGGAAATGGCCTCAAGTTGCTCCAAGGGAGGTTTAGATTGGATATTAGGAAAAATTGGAACAGGCTGCCCAGGGAAGTGGTAGAATCATCATCCCTGGAGGCATTTAAAAGATGGGTAGATGTGGTGCTTAGGGACATGGTTTAGTGGTGGTTTGGCAGCGTTATGTTAATGGTTGGACTCGACCTTAAAGGTCTCTTCCAACCTAAGTGATTCTATGATTCTAAATAATAGAGAAATAATATGTTAGTATCATAAGTGACTTAATGCAAAACAAAATAATGTAAGAACTTATACTAACAATTTAATGCATGAGATAATATAATCAAAATACAAACATGTGTTGGGTTTTTTTAATCTCGTCAAGACCTTAACACTAACAAAATATTACTCTGCATTTCCGTGTCAAGATTTGTAACAGCAACTTAAATTCTGGTGTGAAAGGTACCTGCCGGAGATCATATAAATCACATATAGAGCTTATATTAAATGATATATTTCTCATCCATGATATGTACTCTACACAGAAGATTCTGCATGGTAGTTAAGGTGTTCAGTGTGTGGCAGTTTACTTGTCCTGTTCAACACATATCCAGTACTGATTTGAGGAGATGCATTACAAGCTGCCAGAAGCTGAGCAGTGTTCAGAAGCTCTGCTTCTTTTGCTTTCATTCTGCCTTACACTTACCAAAGGCAGCTGCAAGCCCAATGGACAGGTAGAATTAGGAAAAGATACATGTGCATCAAGCTTACTGGCTCCTGCAAGACAGCAGCCTGGGATTTTTCAAAGCTTGGAGCCATCCTGCCTCGGTAGACTGGTATTTAGTCATGTGTATAATTTGCAGACCAGGCACTGTGAACACTTTAAAGGGTGAGCTAAGCAAACACAAGACCATGTCAGTGCAGATGTGCTTAATGTATATGTACTGCGGTTGTGTTCAAAAGATTAATGTCCCCAGAAGAGGTTCACAAAGTAGGTCGGGATACCTACCTGAACGTAGAGGTTGAAAGTCAGGTCGACCTAAGGCATGTCAAGTTATTATGTGCTTATCTGGATTTCTTGTTGTCAGGTTAATGCCAGAGAAGATCCATGTCAGAAACATTTCAATGAAGGATAGTGAGTATTGGAAGAAAAACTAGGTGTGTTAAAAGTGACTTAATTCATGTGAAGCTTGTAATGGTGATATCATTGCAAGCTGAGGGTGGGTGGAAGGTGGGAGGAGGATTTTACTTAGCAGGAAAGAAACAGTAGGCTTGGCCAGCGGCCAAGTGCTCTACAAAACCTGATGCTGACTCCTATCAAGGCTACTTCTTATGACTGAAGGACACTGGAAACACTGATACCAGCAACACCATCGGGGGCGTGGGGCTACAGAGACTCCTCCATCCCATAGGTAGCTACGCAAGGACAATGTGCATGCTGATGGACTGAACATGCTGTTCCCAGACTTCATCAGGCATGGCTATATTTTTGCAGATTCCCTCTAAAAATCAGTTGCTAAAGCTAAGCCCAGTAAAGGAGATACTTTACTCAGGTGAGTACCCACTCACACTGACCAGTTAGTTCAGCCCAGGGTCAGCTGTCCTTTTACTCAAGTACTCCCTTTTAGATTGAAGAGCACCACCATCCTTTTCACCCCAATAGGAATAGAATCTCTCTAGAAGAAACACTTGCAGCCTTACTGCTAGTTGCATGTGGCTACACATTTCCTGTAGTTTAGGGGCAACCGTAGAGGGAGAAGTTACTCCTGTAGTAGAGCTAGAATAGTAGAAGTTGGAAGAAGAAAGGCTTTTAGGGCAAGAAGAGAAACAATCTTATGCTGGCTCCCTCTCTCCCAGCACATTCTAAGTAATTTGTTATATTTTCCACTATTTTTATTCCATCTGTGTTTTTAAGAGAGAAGGATAGCAAGAAAGTGATTATATTGATTTTTACATTTTTACACCTGACTGATAACAAGTTTAGCTATTGACCTGTGCTCAGTAAAATTTTTCATGAGTTGATTAGTGGAATAAAAACAAAAGTAAATAAATACAGAAATAAAATTCATTGAGCTTCACTGGAAACTCACACAATTTGTATATTTAAAAATACAGTTCTAATTTAGGTCTGTTTCAAAACACAGAACCACTGTATGTTGTTTGAAGTATTCCTGGCCCTGATCTTATAACAATCACAAAAAGATCAAAGCCAAATACTTACAAAAATTCCTGAGGAAAGCAAGGGAGAATGTTGCATTGATACAGTTTGAAGGATTAAAAAACAGAGAGATGAGCATTAAGTTTTCAGGTCAGAATGAAAAAGATCTCATGGAGAAAATGCTATATGCTGTCAATACAAGGAAACCTTTCAAGAAAATAGGCTTTATAAAAACAAATGGGAACTAGAGGTGAACAGCTTTATAGGGCTGCATTCAGCAAAGAGGGATTACACACTGACAAAGAATAATGATGACTGCACTGCGGAAGTCTGAGAAATTTCATTCAGTTCTGAGAAAGCCTGAAAGTTCAGGTAACAGCTCAGTCACTATATGAACTCGAGAAACTGGGCAAGAAATCTCACAGCAGAAGATTCAGTCATGACAGGACCAGTGCTTTCTGCCCCTCGTGATGGATTGTGAAGCCTCTCACACCAAATGTGGACTGAGGCCGGGAGATACAAACATGTCAGAAAATGAGAGGAAAACAGACTTATTGATTATTTCTGCCTCATTTACAAGTGTGTGAGTTCATTATGGGGTTTGTATGGGTTCTCATAGCTAAACCATACCAGCCAAGATACAGCAAGCAACTCAGCAAACACCAGTGTTGGAAAATTTTGGGGAGAAATCAGCTGCAATATTTAGCAGCATGCACCTCCGTGAGAACATATATCTCTTGCTGTCACTTCTAATTTTACTGTGTATCTCATTTGAAAGTGAAATCACGAGTCAGACACTTACATTAAAGGCACATACTGTAGTGCTAGGAACTGGGGGGGACCCTGTTCAGGCGGGTCCCACACCAGTGGGCTCAGGTTGATGGGTGCCAGCAGGCTTGGCAGAGGCTGCCTTACAGCTACAAGGCTTACTTCAAACACTGGGAAAGGCCAGTTCAGACCAGGGAGACAAAATAATCTGTTTTCCTTCAGGCCAGCCATCAGTGGCTGGGGGATGAGATCACAGTGAAGGATAGGAAAAACTTCTTAAACACAGGAAGGCCCCGTGCATATTTCTCAGAGTCTCTGTCCCTTCCCAAAACCCAGTCCCACTGGACTGGAGAGCTACTTATATTTCTGCCTTGTGGTAATTCTCTGTGCCGAGTTTCAACGAAAAGCAAGGACCAGCTAACTTACTATTTCCCTGAAGAGCCCATGCACTTTGCTACCCTGCCATAAAGGAGTTAAGCTCCTTTACTAAGCAGGCAACTGAAGCACTGGGAGCTATGACTCAAAACACACGGCAGCTGCAGGGATCTGAACTACGTGGGAGGAAGGACTCTGCTGGAGGATGGGCATTGTGGGACAAGCTGCCAGGGAGGGAGAAGGCTGGAGACAGCAGAAACACCAGAGAAGCTGACAGCCAAGGCAGCAGAAAGTCAGAGGAAGATTTTTAATATGACCTGGAAAAACCTCAGAGACAGAGTTTGTAGGGAGAGTGTTGTCAAGGAAGAGGCTTGGAGATGTTTGAATCCAACAGCATGAGGGGGAAAGGATTGGTCTCCGTTCTCCATACAGAAACAGTTCTTGACGAGAGTTCTCTGAGGTTCGAGACCCCCAGCACTGCTGGTGTGACTGCTCAGGTGATCACCTCAGGACCCAGCTGAGTTGCAACAGTCCAGCCTAGAGAAGATCTAATATGTATGGCGGTTCAGCTCATCTGGTTTGTTTTTGTTGAAGCAGAGAGCTCTTGTCTGAATAGTTACACCAGCGGGTCCACAAGTCAGTAACCTCCAGCAAAGTGGTGGTAGCAGCCAGCTGGGAACAAGCTGGGGCTGACAGCTTCTTCACTTGGCTCTGCTGCAACCCGATCAGGATGTGTGACCACAGCCTCAGTACGTTGATTAGCCACTCAGGTCACAAAGGATAATTACTTTTAGAGGTGTTTGCGTTGTTATTTTGATGCCCGTATGCTAATTTGTGAGAAACGAGAATTGCAGATTTTTCTCTTACTTGGTCTTCTAGAAAGGAAGAGACTCTTCATCATTCTTCTGGGACTAGAGTATTCAAAAAGAAGCTTAATTTCTCTTTATTAAGAAGATCCAGAAGAAATTATTGATAAACTTCCTGCTGTTTTTCTAGACTAGCCTGCAGTTTGCTGAATGTTCATCATCATCATGACCATCTTTTGGAAGGCTGAACCTGCTAGGAGTTTTGACCTCCCTTTTGCTGAAAGTCTGTGCTATCCAGTTACTCGCCTTAGCTCTGGGGAAGGTGATGACCTCTCCATGTGGCTATTGTGCTCCGTCTGTCAAACCCAGGGCTCGACATTGCTGCTGTTTTCTTGAAGTAGAGACAGCCAGGGCAATTGCTTCCTTTCCTCTCCAGTTTTCTGGGCGTACTGTGTCACGTTTTGGTTCAGTGACCACACTGTTATTCTGTCAGATTGCCCATCCCTACCATTTTGGCTTCCCTTTCGGATTGTGTGCATTTCCCCCTGCAGCCTCCACCTACTCCTTTCATGTCCCTTCCTTCATCATTATGTGGTGCTGAGGCTGCCGTGACCCCACGGGTCACTCTGTGCAACTGGAATTAATCTTGCAGCTCAGCTGAGCACTATGGGAGGAGGACAGAGGACTTAGGCAATCCGTGCTGCTGAGCTTTGGGGCGGGGAGAGAGCCTGGCAGCCTTGCAGGCATCCAGGGCAGCTATGGCACTTCTGAGTGTGTTTCTTGCAATGGTGGCTGAGCACTTTCTCCCAGTCAAGTTTGTTACCTTTCTTCTACAGCCACCAGAGACAAAGCTAAGTTTTTCATTTGAGGGGACTAAAAAAAAAAAAAGAAGGAAAAGGAGGCAGAGAGCAAGACAGATTTTCACCAAATTACATAACTCCTCAAGAAAAGCTTGAGGAAATACAATTATCCATAATGATGAAATATCAGGAATAGAAAGACTGGCTGTGAACTGATGAACTGGCTGTGAACTCTTTGCTACTTAGAGTGGTATCCTTTAAATTTCAGATTTGGAGAAACTTTACCATCCCAGAGAGAAGCAAGGGGAGCTCCAAAGAATTATTCTTTCTTTATGTCTACTTGCCTCAAGCTATATTTTTGCATGTTAATGGAAAGGTGATACTACTCAGAAAGGGCTGCAGTGGTTGATGGACAAATAAAGGTTCAGGGATATAAAAGTAATATAACATGGTTCAGGTATATAAAAATTCTGAAAAAGAAATTATCTTTCTCATTTCTTGTAGCTTTACCAATTTAAGATGACCTTCAACATGTAGAAGAGTTTGATTTGCAAATGTATGACTTGTGGTTTTGATCATAGTACTGTGATACTGCTTTTTTTGGGTTTGTTTTAGTAATCTCTGAAGCAGGTACACTGCACATCTGGCTTTTCTGTAGGAATGAAGTTGTTTGTCCCTTTTATTAAGAAGACTTCTGTTGGTTCCAAACTTATGGATCGATGCTGTTTTCTTGGGTGGGATTTACTTGCATCAGGGTTACTTGTCTAAACTTCTTTTCTTATCAATGGAGACTAATACAATTTGCTGAAGTATGAGTCATCTCGTCCTTCAGCAGATCTCTAAGACAGGTCAGATGAATCATTTTTCTTGGTACCTGCTTCTCCCTGCTGACAATAAAGGGAGTCTAACAGAGCAGCTCTGATATATCCGTACATGTTGTAGATGTCTAAAGATACTTGAGATGAAGCCCACTTCCAGAGTTTGTGGAAAATATACATACTCTATCAATATGGTTTCTGGGTGAAATGCAAGATATGGGTATATAAGCTTCTAGCACAGATCTGTCCTCCAGTAAGGTAGTCCCTGTAATCACATTGCTTGTAGTCATGACTTTTGTCTCTTCATTAGGTTTGCAGTGTACCGATCCTCTATACAGAAGGCCTTCCTGCTTTATTTCAGGGGAAAAAAAAGAGTATTGAGCCTGATGATTTTCATCAAGTATATGGCACTTTTCCAGCAAAACCTCTTATGCCTGTTCCATTTAATTGGAAAATTCCTGGCCTGTTCTAATTGGAGCATTTGCTACCATGTCAAGCTGTAACATTAGCTATCCTCTGAAACGGGTTATGACAAATGTCAGCTAGGAGGTAGCTAACAGGCTATACAAGTTAATATACATGAGCTAAAGACATCTGATTGTCTTTCATGTAAGTATCTCCTTTTATTCATGAATTATATAAGGAAATTAAGCATTTAATTTTGGTCCTCTGATTTGCATCTGACTTAGATGTCTGTCATAAGTTTAAACAGGGGAACTTGGAAGACCTACATGGTACTGAATCAATGTAAAGAAGTATGTTGTGGGCTTAATAAAACAGTAACAGACCATTCAGTAACGTTAATGCACACATACACACACTCAAAAAGACTAATTAATCTGATCTGCAGCTTTCTCCACCATTTATTATTAAACATGTGAGAATACAGGAAAATGCACGATGGACCAGCCCTTTAAAATGAAAATTTGAGAGCAGCCCTGAGGAGGAAGACCTGGGGGTGTTGGTTGATGGGAAGCTCAACATGGCCTGGCAATGTGCCCTCACAGCCCAGAAAGCCAACCATATCCTGGGCTACATCAAAAGAAGTGTGGCCAGCAGGCCGAGGGAGGTGTTTCTGTCTCTCTACTCTGCTCTCGAGACCCCACCTGGAGCATTGCATACAGCTCTGGGGCCCCCAACATGGACCTGTGGAAGCAAGTCTAGAGGAGGGTAATGAAGATGATCAGAGGGCTGGAGCACCTCTCCTATGAAGACAGGCTGAGAGAATTGGGGTTGTTCAGCCTGGAGAAGAGAAGGCTCCAGGGAGACCTTATAGCAGCCTTCCAGTACCTAAAGGGGACCTACAGGAAAGATGGGGAGGGACTCTTTATCAGGGGTTGTAGCAATAGGATGAGGGGTAAAGGTTTTAAACTGAAAGAGTGTGGACTTAGATTAGATATTAGGAAGAAATTCTTTACTATGAGAGTGGGGAGGCACTGGAACGAGTTGCCCAGGGAAATTATGGATGCCCCATCCCTGGAGGTGTTAAAGGCCAGGTTGGATGGGGCTTTGAGCAACCTGGTCTAGTGGGAGGTGTCCTTGCCTATGACAGGGGTGCTGGAACTACATGATTTTTAAGGTCCCTTCCAACATAAACCATACTATGATTCTATGATTCTATAATTTTATGATTCTATGTACTATAGATGATTAAAGAAACAATAAAATGAGCAGATTAGGTGTGAAAGACTATATAGATTTTTTTTTTCTTTATACCACTGTGGGTAATGTAAAAAAAAAGGTCTCAAAGTGAAGAAAAAGAAATTCAGGAAAATATTTTCCAATGCTAACTGTAGTTAGGTGCTGGAATACTTAACTGGGGAGACCAGAAGCTCTCCATCACTGGAGGTGTTTAGCCACTGTTTCTCCCTGTTGGCCAGAGGAAGAACAAGATGACCTCTTAATGTCCCTTCCAGTCCTAATGTCCTTCATGATATAATCACAGTATTAGCAGGAAGAACAGCTTGCTGTTACTTGTGAAATGCATCTCTATTTCATACAATAGTACAGATCAAGAGCAGCAGTTTTTAATTTAAATGCTAGCGTTTCAATCTTATATTCTTATCAGAAAGACAAAGTCAACACTGAGACCATTCAATCTGGAGAGAATTTATCTTCCGCAATCTGTAGACCCAGCATAATATAAATGGTTTTATTTATCTGCACAATAATATAACATCCTTAATTAAAACCATTCAAACCCTTTCAATAAATTCTTTTTGCTTATCATAAACAAATTTGGCCTGTTTTAAGCTAATAGCCTCCATGAACAAATCTGAGGCATGGTTTGCCAGTCAGTATGGTCCAGCAACCATTCCCAAAGCACGGTCTGTGTGTAGCCCTCTGGCTTAGAGGTTGAGATGGTTTGTTAGACATGAGCCAGTCCAGGCCAGTGGATGTCAGTGCCCAGTAAATTAAACTTGTCTGTTAGCATTTGTTGTATAAATGTTACCTATGTCTTGGCATAGTCATTGGCTTGGATTTCAGCTGGTAAGTGTAAATATAAAAAAATCACCATTGAACAAAACAAAATATACAATGTAAAAGAAGATTTACGTGTTGAGTTTCACTACAGCAACAAGTACAATAATCTCCAAAGAATTTGCGTCACCATTTCTCCTACTGTGGTCCAAAGAAAATCTTCACAGTTTTGTTTGTTTAAAATCCCATAAATCCCACTCTTACGAAGTGCATGCACTCTCATGAAGAAATTATGAACAAGCAACCAGAAGCAAACTTCCTAGATTTGCCTTCAGATTGGAATGTTTTGGCCATCTGTACATAACAGCTTTAAAGAACACTATTCAGCATCTTACTTAACAGCTATTTTTAGAAAGACATATCAACAAAGGTACCCTCTGAAAGTATAAACAATAACTATGAGGAAATGCATTTCAATACCCAGGCTCATGAAAGAAATGTCAGCCCTCACAAGATGGCTAAATACACTGTAGTCTTCAGGAATACTGCCCACAGCACAGTACAGAGGCTGGTGGAGCCAGGACTCATCTGAGGGTTGGCTGCAACAAGCCAGAGCAATTATCCACAACACGCGAGAGCATCTGTGGAGACCTTAGGTTGTGAAAGGTATCTTCCTTGGAGGAACAACCTATACATTGAAAGCTGCAGTCCATATAAAGTCACTGTTCTCCACTTCATAATACAAGAAAAAGAAAAAAAAAAAAAAAAAAAAAAAGG
>VFFE01009004.1:1740705-1842753 GCA_008921705.1 Burhinus oedicnemus | reverse complement strand
GACCTCTAGAGATCATCTAGTCCAACTCCCCTGCTGACACAGGAATGCCTAGAGCACATTACTCAGGACTGCATCCAGGCGGGTCTTGAAAATCTCCAGAGAAGGGGACTCCACAACCTCCCTGGGCAGCCTGTTCCAGTGCTCTGTCACCCTCAAAGTAAAGAAGTTTTTTCTTAGGTTTGAATGGAACTTCCTGTGTTCCAGCTTGTGCCTGTTGCCCCTCGTCCTGTCACTGGGAACCACTGAAAAGAGTCTGCCTCCATCCTCCTTCAACCCACCCTTTAGATACTTATAAGCAAGAATAAGGTCTCCCCTCAGCCTTCTCTTCTCCAGGCTAAAGAGTCCCAGCTCTCTCAGCCTTTCCTCATAAGGGAGGTGCTCCAATCCCCTAGTCATCTTTGTTGCCCTACGCTGGACTCTCTCCAGAAGTTCCCTGTCCCGCTTGAGCTGGGGAGCCCAGAACTGGACACAGTATTCCAGTTGTGGCCTCAGCAGTGCCGGGTAATGGGGGAGAATGACCTCCCTCGACCTACTGGCCACACTCTTCCCTAGGCAGCCCAGGATTCCATTGACCTTCCTGGAGACAAGGGCACATTGCTGGCTCGTGGATAATTTACTGTCTGCTAGGACCCCCTGATCCTTCTCCTCAGAGCTGCTTTCCAGCAGGTCCACCCCTAACCTATATTGGTGCCTAGCATTCTTCCTACCCAGGTGCAGGACCCTACACTTGCTCTTGTTGAACCTCATGAGGTTCTTCTCTGCCCAGCACTCCAGCCTGTCCAGGTCATGCTGGATGGCAGCACGGCCCTCTGGAGTGTCAGCCACCTCTCCCAGTTTGGTATCATCAGCGAACTTGCTGAGGATACACTCTTGTCCCCTCATCCATGTCATTGATGAATTTATTCAACAAGATTGGACTGAGTATTGACCCCTGAGGGTCACCACTGGTTACAGGCCTCCAACTTGACTCTGCTCCATTAATCACAACCCTCTGAGTTCTGTCACACAGCCAGCTCTCAATCCACCTCACTGTCTCCTCATCTAGCCCACACTTCCTCAGCTTCCTAATGAGGATGTTATGGGAGACAGTGTCAAAAGCCTTGCTGAAGTCAAGGTAGATGACGTCTACTGCTCTCCCCTCATCCAGCCAACCAGTTAGAACATCATAGAAGGCTATCAGATTGGTCAAGCATGATTTACCCTTGGTAAATCCATGTTCACCACTTCCAATAACTTCCTGTTCTTCAACGTGTTTGGAGATGACATCCAGAACAAGTCGCTCCATTACCTTCCCAGGGACAGAGGTGAGACTAACCTGCCTGTAGTTCCCTGGGTCACGTGCACCTGAACTACACAGAGGACCAGTTACCAGTGGGGGAAAAGGGCAGAGGAAAGAAAGGACTTGCCATACTTTCTACTACATTTTTGTGCTCTTGAGAGCTGGAAACTCTTGTTCCTTTCTTGTATTAAGGGTTATACACTCTTTTTAACATATTACCTTGCTAGAGTTTTTATGATATGCATACCTTCTTTCCAAGGCATCTGTAATGGACAGCTGGGAAAAAAAAAAGAAAATGGAACTTCAAATGCAACATTTTGAGACAGACCAAAATACCCTATTAGTAACGGCAACAGGCAGGAAAAAAAACTATACAACTAAATTTCAGGTAAGAAAATAAATTCTGCTTGGGTATTATGAGAAGTTTAAATAAATAATGAAATATTTTCACTTAGTTGCATGTTTTCTTGAGCCTTTATCAGAGACAAAATGACTTTGTTGTTTTTCATACCCTTTACAGAGAGCTGTAGCTGCAGTGCACATCCTATTTCTTGCTGCAAAATAAGAAGGAAATAAAAGATTATGTTGTTACTTTTCCAGTCTCTGTGAATTCCATCTGTTTACCCCAGGGCTGAATTTGGCCTGTATCTCATCAAATGATCCATATCAAATATAATGATCTTTTGACAGTATCAGATTGTCACTTCAATTTTGTGCATGTTTTTTTTCTGATTACTTTTCCCTTCCTCCCCCAGCTTTATATATTGATAGTGGAAGCTCATCTTGTCAACATAATTTTCAGTTTCTAGTACATCTGATTGAGTAATAGTAATTGAAAAACAATTCGAAGAACATCTTCAAATATCCTTTTCATCTTTTCTTTCTCTTAGACAAGGGAATATTTTTTTTTTAATGTTCACAGTATATGAACCTCTGAAAAACATATGACTAACATAATAGCCAAAATTGTTTAGGAATATTTTGTTCCATGAGAAGTCCAGGGAAAGTATGGGCCCAAACCTAAGGGGGAAATAATAGGTAGATCTGCCTGAAGATCTCATCACAGAAATAGGAAGTTCTGACTCTACTTCCTACTGTCCAATCCTGTCCTGCACAGAGTAAAGAGTTACCAGCTAGCTGGTCTGCTCTGAGCACCATCTGCATTACTGTGTGCTAGGCAATTATAATCTAATTTACCAATGGATTTAGCCTGGCATGTTCATACCATTAATGTAACTACATCCAATCTCTTTATTATTCGATTGGTGTCTTTGAACCATTGAAGAGAAATTTTCTGTGTGTAAGAATGGCTGTTTCATTAAACTCCATTTTGGAAAAAATAGATTAATTCCAGTTTTTGGAATTATGGATTCCTATAATCATATGCATAAAGATATTACATGGTATGGCTCCTATGACAGCAGTGACTCATGTTCTCTTAGGACACCAATTTTCTGTGCTTGTAGGGATTTCAGAATCAACTTCCCTTCTGCACAGAAAAGCAGCTTCTTCATCACCATTATGTTATAGTTAGGGAGTAGGACTTTAAATAAATTAGAAACACCACTCTTCAAAACTTTAAAAGGAATATATGATTACCAGTCAGTAGTAAATATTTCACGTTAAACATTTGCTTTTACCTCTGATAGAGGACCTGAATTTCACTTATTTATAAAACTGACCTGTCTTGTTTGTCATGTTACTACATACACTGTTTCTGAGCTAGGGTCACGACATACAAATTTCAATAGCTTATTTCAGGATCAATGTATTGTGTAATAAAAAGGTTTAGGTACATGCTCAGTCAAGACCCTAGATGAGAAGGTTTAAATCCTTGAAAAATAAGGAGGGAAAGTAGTGAAAGAAAAAGGCAAAGATAGGAATGAATCATTGCTGAAGTTGTCCACATGAAGAGAGTTGGTTGTCTAAGCCTTTGTGTTACAGGAAAACTGGCATGACAGATGTAGGAGCTCACAGAAAACTGAGAAATAAATCACAGTTACAAATATAAAAGCAAATCTTTTTTTGCCCCTAATTTGTCTTACTAAACCTCAACCTCTCCCTAACATACATAATTTTCCTGGTTTTAGTAGCTACTTCATGGGTGCTCTGCTCTGGGGTGTGGGGAGGAGGGTGAATGGTGCAGGCTGCTCTCCGGATCTCAATTAAGAATGGCATGACAGTAAATAGCATAATAAAATAGCTATTTCCATAATGAGGCAGAAATAGGAAGTAGGATGGTAAATCCTACATTCCTTCAGGTGTAAATGAAACAAATGTTTCATCTATCAGGGCAGTTACAGAAGAGAACCACATGCAGGTATATGCAGTATATCTGCAGCAGTGATGGCTGTTTCACCACCCACTTTGTCAAATCCCGGGCTGTTTGGAAATCATGTTCTTGGAAGGAGCTCTGGGGACTCTCGACACTCAGACCTACTGGGACAGGAAAAATGGGCTGGTGATTTAGAGGTGTAGGAAAAGGAGTTTTGTTAGAACTTCTGCTTCTAGTCAGGTCAGATTACTTTATAGATTATCTTGCAATAGATGGTAGAACTGTACCAAGTTACTGCACAGTCTGTTCAGGATTTTTAAAGGGTATGGCTAAGCCTCAAGGGGAAAAAAATTGTATAAGCCTGGGATGCAGCCCCATGGGTCAGATTTAGAAGGGCTGAGGGAAGAGAGAATTTGTGGGAGGTTACTGGAGGAGAATGGATCATCCTCTGCTGCAGTATGCCCCTGGGAAGGTTTGTGGCACTGAACTGGGAGAGCGACTCCAGAGAAGGAGCTGAAAGCTCACCCGACACAGAGAGCAGATCCAGTGCCGAGCTTAGAGATGGTGGAAAGATTTCCTTAGCAACCTAAAATAGGCCACAGATTTGATAGTAACTCAGGAAGCCAATGAAAGTTTCTGCACTAAATAGCAAAACTGGGGAAAAGGAAAAATATCTGGAGAACAGGGGAATCTTTCTCATACATTCATGGTGTCAGGGCACTGCATTTCTGATCAGTTTACCAATTCTTTCTTATAATTGCTCCTTTGTAGACATACCATGCCAAATTTTCCCACATATTTAGCAGTAGCGTTCTGCTTTTAAGACTGTGGTATATAAATCATTGATGCTTGTCTTTTCATCTGTCAGGGCACCAGGTGGGCAGGTGGCTCCCTGGGAACAGGCACTGGTAGTGTCAGGGGCTCCACCGGGTGGGTGATGGCAGGACCCGACAGCCAGGGCCTGTCCCACCACCCCAGTCAAGAGCAGGGCAGACGGGGACACTGGGGCAGCCCCAGTCCTCGGCATCAGGCACCTCCATGGGGACAGGGACAGGACAAGCCCAGGCCAGGATGTGGGCCCGCAGGTGGGCCCAGCTCAGCAGGGCCCATGACCGGGCAGGGCAGGGCTGTGGGGAGCTGGAGATCGGCCCTGCTGCAGCATCACTGGGGCAGGGGCTGATGGCCCCGGGGGGCTGATATGGGGTGCTGGGCCCTGGGCAGGTGGGGGCAGCTGCAGCTACTGAGCAGGGACAGTCAGGGCTACTGATGACTTCAGGGCCCTGGACATTCATTTTTTATTTATTCATGATAACATTTAACTTTTCTCTGTTCAAAGAATTATCTTGTTTGAGATAAGTATTTTTCTGTTCTATTAAAACATATTTAAAAAACCCCCAAACTATGAAGTTCTGTAGCCTCTTGAAATGGACGAAAGCTAAAGCTTTTTTCATTTCACAGCTCTGCCTAACACAGAGTCTCAGTGCTATTGCTAACAACTTTGGATAGCAGATGTATTGGGAACTGAAAAAACAGGTTTATAGTCAGAAAGAGAATACAATTTTTCAATGATGCATAGCTGAGGGCATTTTCCCACCTTATTTGGGATAGCAGCCCTCACCAGGGCTTCTGGATGAGACGAGGATTCATTTGATGCCAAAAAATCTTCAGAGGAAGTAAAGGCAGCAAAATTGTTATCATCCTTCAACCACTTGCTCCTGTGAGAACCGAGGATTTGGAAACATATCATAATAGCATCAGAGCTAAAGTGCATCTCTGAGATCTTGAAGTGCTTTCTACTGCACTGTCTATAAATCTTTGTTACCTGTATGGTAAAAAATGGTAAGTTTTAGAAGCTATAGAAACTGATCAGTAATGCCCAATGGTATGAGTCCATACATAAACACCTCAGACCTCGGTAAAAGAGTTCCAGAGAGAACACATTCATATCTCCAGTGCAAACTGAATACTTCAGAGCTTGCTGGCTCTCCCTCCCTTTCCTCGTACGCTTTCTTTTTGAAAGCTTTTGCACACTTATTTTATCTTCTAGTCATTGGATGTAACATTTGGATCCAGTTTTATTGCTGTGTCGCACTTCACACATTTCTCGAGCTCAACAAGTTTGTGCTTCTGGTAAAGTGGGATTTCAGGTTTTCATCCCTTCTAAAAGTTCCAATTGCCAATTATTTATTCATCTGTTGTTTGAAGCATTGTGTCAGCCTTAATTTGAATTAATAATTTCATGCTGAATATATTAATGGAGAATTACTTAGATATATGTAATTAGGGAAAAAGTTACTATAGTAAAACAAAGCAGCCGGAGAAAATTGAAGAAACAATGAAGCGTCTTTGAAACGTGTAATTGCAAAAGGGGTGTAAATATTTGGGATTCCTTAGAAATCTATAACAGTGGGAAGAGATGTGCATTATATTATAAGAAGGCAGAATTGTATATTGCTGCTTGGGGGAGAAAACAAATAAATAAACGAGCAAAAATACAAAAACCCCAAACCCCAATAATTTCTGTAGTGGATGAGTTTCAGATTCAGTAGGAAATGTACATCCAGGAAATCAGAATCAATCTATAGAAAATAAATTAGAATCATTATATTATAGTTAAATATATCAGTTTGAGAGTTATAGTAGGAAATACGTATAGTAGGAAATAGGTACAATCCACATCATAAGATTACTCACCATCCTGGCATGTATCTCAGCTCTTACATGCAAGAATCACCTCAAGTCACAAAAGGGCAATTTGGTCTTCAGGTCCATTCTCCTCAGTCTTTCTGTTAAAGCTGTCAGGAAAGGAGACCAATTAGTGCTAGGAGACAGTATTCTCGTGTCACATAAAACTAGAAGTAGCATGAATTATCTTTTTTTGTAGGCCTTCAAGATACTATCTTTGACTGTCAACAACTTAAAAGTAGAGAGGCAGAAAAATAAAATATAACAGGAAATAAAAGGTTATCCAAAATGTTTAAGATCTCAGTTTAGTTTGAACAATACTTGATAGTGGCTAGGGAGAGCCTAAAGGGAAATTTTTATCTGAGAATTAATATTTTGTTTAAAAAGTTGAACACCTCCTTATCAATAATTTTCATGATGTTATCTGTTTGTAAAAACGTCAACAGATCTTATTACAAAGAAGGATTTGTCCATTTCAATCCTAATGAATACTGAAGAGAAAATCTTCTGAACTGCATTCACAAAAATATCAGGCAAACACTAAAATGTTTTCCTCTTATATATCTAAAAAGCATATTGCAGAAAAATTAGCAATAAAATATGCATACTAAAAAAATGGATTAGAAATACAACTACTGACTGCTTTACATTCAGTGAACAGATAAGTGCTGTGGGCCAAAGACCATTGGTCTTATCAGTCCTCACAGAATTGTAAATGCAGCATTTTGAAAAAGATTCCTCCATTTGATCACTTCATTTCTTTTTCTTTTTTTTTCCCCTTTCTTTTCTGGTTTTCTGTTTTTTCATTTTGTTAAAGGAACAAAACAAACTATAAAAATAGTCAAAGAAGCAAATTAAAATGAGTCCTAAGCAGACTTTACAGAAGTACTGTTCTTATCTAAAAATGGTAACTGTGTCCTGACCAGAAACAAAATAAAGAGCAAGGAAAACAGAAATTCTTAGTACTTCATGCAAACTCAGAAGGAAACTATCAAATAATAATAGACTACTACTGAAAAAGTATGCAGATAAAATGCACTTGTCATCCTGCACTCTTCTGCTACAAACCTGCTCAACAGTACTTTAACTCCATTGGCTTCACTGGTTTACGTAACACAACCCAAAGGTGGCCACAGGCTTAGAATTGCATGTAAAGTGGTCCACGGTGCAGATGTCTTAGCTTTTTGTTAATGAAGCAATAGGATGAGAGGAAATGGCCTAAAGTTGCACCAGGGGAGGTTTAGTTTGGATATTCGGAAAAATTTCTTCACCGAAAGGGTCATCAAGTGTTGGAACAGGCTGCCCAGGGAAGTGGTAGAATCGCCATCCTTGGAGGTATTTAAAAGATGGGTAGACGTGGTGCTTAGGGACATGGTTTACTGGTGGTTTTGGCAGTGTTAGGTTGATGGTTGGACTCAATGATCTTAAAGGTCCCTTCCAACCTGGACAATTCTATGATTCTATGAAAGCATTAGTTTAACTAGTGAAAACTCTTGAATAGAATAAAGCTTATATACACAAAGTAGAAAACAACTCAGTCCAAACTCAGGGCTATACTATGATACTGTTACTCACACATAAACGTTACTTCACCATTTAATGTAGTAAAGCATAAAAATAACCAACATAGGTCAGACACTGGGAGCAATATAGCTGTATTAGTGCAAGGTCTCCAATTGTTAATTTGCTCAGCCACACTTTCAATAGTTGATGTTCTTGGAAGTTATTACTCAGACAAGTGTCTTGCAAACCGACATTTAGTATATACTTACTCTCTAAAGAAATCAGAAACTACTTCAGTTTACTTTGGGAAATGTTTATGCATACTTTGAGAAATTCACACCATGGATGAGAATGTCATAAAAAAGTACTGTAAGTAATGGCACATGCAGTGGTGTAGTTTACTAGTTAGTGAAAGATGAGCGAAGAAGCAGAACCTTTCCTTGGGAATAAAAAGCATACACAGTGGCAATTTCTGCAGAATCAATGCTGTATCAGATATTCATAAAATGATATACTTTTCACTAATTTACTTATACACTCATAAGTTGTGCTTTTTAAATGTTTGTTTATTTCTTACTGAAAATGGTGTTTAGTGCTTTTATATGCAATTTAAAATATGGTGCAAAAGATGAAGAACTAATCAAGCTTTTCGGAATGTCAGGAAACAAACTGAATTTGCTGTAGTTTAAATTGTGATTGGAGATTAGTTTGGCTTATTAAAGTTTGGAAATTTCCATCTCTCTGGGTTCACCAGATGCTAACTGGCTTCATCTGACAGACTGCATGTACTTGGATAGCAAATGACATCATGATGTGGCATATCCAAGGTGAATGCTACCACTAGCTAGCAATAATTTGTGCTAATGTAATACCTCATGCAAAGCACCAGATACTCTTCCAACTACAAATAGTGATGCCAGCCTGTGGCAGGCAATTTGACTGACAAGCAAGGACTTGCAACAGCAACAAGATGCAATAGCTCAGCAAGGGCACTGAAGAAGAGTTCAGGAAAGCAGTACCACTATTACAAATCTACTAAGTGATACTGGCATGAAACTCTTCTAAACTTCTCCAATAAGGGTAAGGATTGCAGCTCAACACCAACTTCTCCCCTATATTCTTGCAACTCATGTGAAATACGAGGAACTTAAAACAAGGCTAAACACCTACCTTTCAATAGTTTGATCCTCTGCAAGATCCATTTGTCTGTTCCTCGTAGCAGCATACGCAGATGGAGTTAGATACCAAAACCTTTATACAAGCCAAGGGAAGAGTGAGGATCTTCATAATGTCACAGTGCTGAAAGTGAAACCGTGTAAATAGTAGTGTCTTAAATTCTGCTCTTCTCAGAGGTTTAGTCATCTTACTGTGGTACAAGGAGAAACCTTACCTTCTAAGAAAATTTTCAGGGGTGTGAATGCTGAAAAAAATAGTTCATTAAACGTTTTTCTCCCCACCCCTAAGAAATAAGATAGATATCATCCCTTTCTTTCAAAATATATTCACTGTTCTATGTACCTCTGGGAATCTAAACCTTTTCTTTTTGTTCTGCTTATGAAATTATAATAACTATTGATTCTGGCTTCAAAATGTGACAAAAAGAATCAGCGAAGTGCTCAGAAACACAGTGAATTTCATGTACTAATCTATTTGAAGGGTCATTCTTTCTCCAGTATACTCTCTGAAAATAAACAAACACTTTCCTACACACCTTTTCTTTATTTATACCACTCCTGAAATGTTAGAAACAAGAAGCCTACCTAACACAGTATCTTAAAATTTCATAGTATCATCAAAAAATTCAAACATGCAACATACTGCAACTCTGAAAATTTCACTGAGAAAATGAAAATTCATTCCATCAAATCTTATAGTTTATAATCAAATCAAACTTTTTATATTTTTTACAGATTTTAAACATATTCTTTACCGGTTTAAAGAATAAAACTTCAAAAAGCTATACCTGAAAGATTTGTGTAATCAAATGTCTCTGGTTTTAACTCATAGAATCATAGAATGGTTTAGGTTGGAAGGGACCTTAAAGATCATCTAGTTCCAAGCCTCCTGCCACGGGCAGAGACACCTCCTACTAGATCAGATTGCTCAAAGCCTCATCCAACCTGGCCCTGAACACGTCCAGGGCCTCCACAACTTCTCTGGGCAACCTGTTCCAGTGCCTCACTACACTCATAGTGAAAAATTTCTTCCTGAGATCTAATCTAAATGTACCCTCTTCCAGTCTGAAGTCATTATCCCTTCATCCTATCACTACATGCCCTTGTAAAAAGTCCCTCTCCAGCTTTTTTGTAGGCCCCCTTCAGATAGTGGAAGGCTGCTATAAGGTCTCCCCGGAGCCTTCTCTTCTGCAGGCTGAACAACCCCAACTCTCTCAGCCTGTTCTCATAGGAGAGGTGCTCCATCCCTCTGATCATTTTTGTGGCCCTCCTCTGGACCCACTCCAGAAGGTCCACATCCTTCTTACGTTGGGGGCCCTACTGCAAAAGCAGCATCAGAAATACCTAAATGAATAATCTGGACCTAATAAGGCTAACCTGCCCAGTCTATGCATTTCAGAATAATCAAAGGAGTCACAAGAATGAAAGCGTATCTTTCTGAATTTAACCTGGCAATCTTACCATTCATATATATTTTTCCTTTTGCTATTACAAGAATAAGAAAACTGGTAATGTGTGCAAATGTGGAAGCAATAGTGGTTTGCTGTGACAGGTCCCTCAGTCAGCCAGAGCTTTGAGGTGGATATGGCTTCATCTATTCCTTCAAGGGAGATCAAGGGAGATAAAGAGATTTTCAAATTTAAAAAAAAAAAAAAAAAAAAAAAAAAAAAAAACCAAACCAGTGTTTCATTAGAATATAAACTAGAATTCTTAACTTTTTTACATAGGGAAAAATCAAAGTTACTAGGCTAGAGCAGAGACAAAGAAAAAAGGTCCAGTTCTGTGACCCATTACCGTCTTACCTTTGCAGGTGGGTCTGTGCAATCAGGTTGGTGAGCTGTCAGCTTAGCAGCTTCCTGAGCTGCAGGAAATTTTCCACAGACTTCAGCCAAGTTTCTGTTTCTCCCCGCAGTGAAGCCTGGTTGTCTGCTCTCTGCTCCTCCATGCAGCTGCTCTTTGCTCATCTGCAGACTTTTAGCCCCTTGATCTCTATTGCTGTCTGTCTTGTTTGTGCTCTTTCCTACTCCTTTTCTGCTTGAAGTATCTGAACGCTTTTCTCTCCAAGGAAGACTTGGTGGCTGCCCAGGGAAGAAGTGCTCCGCAGAGGCTTCCACTACCCCTGCGCTCCTTTTAAAATGGACATTAGCACACAAACTGGAAACAAACCATACATACCAGCAATCACACCATGTAATAGCAGTAGTTAAAAATCACTAGCGGGGTTTTTAAATCTACTGTCAAGTGAAGTCTGTAAGTGAATGGATGAAAAGTCCTTACCCATGCGAGTAATACTGTCTTACCAGAGGCAGCTTTCTGTTAGCTTTGGCTAAAAGACACCTGACTGCACTACCTCTCCAAAAGAAAGAAGAAAAATATTCTGTTCAAGTGAAAGCTTGCATTTAACAGTAGATTGTAGAAGTTGAATCCAAGAAATTATTTTAAATGGACAGTACACAATCTAAGAGTTTAGACTGCTCTAAATTGCAGTGTTGGCTGTTCCTCATGTGCCCATAGGTGTGAAAAAACACCTCTGTCAAAATACTTTTTGGTTATTCAAAGCAACTCATGTCACTGCTGTCTAATTCTTATCTCCGTCTGGATAGCAGAACCTTCAGAAAAGAAACGCAAAACAGATCCCCCCCCCCAAGTTCTGCTGAAACAGGTCCTTTAATGAAAGCTCTTGTTGATTTAACAATTTTGACCTCTTATGCTGAGCACTGCCCGTCATGCTGCGTTACATAACAGATGTAATGCTACATTACATGTCAAATCTAATGCAACCTTGTGCTACATTTCAGGGATGAACAGCTGAATGCAATGGTTTTTTTGATTTTTTTTTTTTTCCAGTAAGCAAACTTAAGGATACGGTAAGTTTGAGGCTTACTGATTTGTTGAGACTTTCTGTAAGCATTTTTGGGGGGGAAATAAAAGAATCCCAGAATGAACAAAAATGTCTTTTTCAAGCTTTTCATTACTGTGTGATGCTGATTTTTTTTCCTTCTAATTACATGTACAGTCTGATATAAAGAACACAGATGTAAAAGAAAAGGACAATTTTGACTTCAACAGTTAATTCAGCCGTGGAACAAGCTAGTGCAAATTCTATGATTTTAGAAAGGCTGTATGCCTCTTATGCAGTTCAGCAGCAAAGAGGATGGGAATAAAGTAAATTAGTATCCTCATATATAGTAAGTATAACCCTAAATAAATAAATGAGTGATTACTGAGATTTGCTTATAGTAGAATTGATTCCATGCCAGTACGGCTGGCCATGAAGAAACCTTCCTAGTTACACAAATTATTTGAAGATTCATTCAAGATGATCATTGTAACTGTGGGCAAATCAACAAACATCAGGAAAAAAGTTAGGAAACTTTAAAATACTGTGTTCCATGAATACTTGGAACATTTGAAGATACTTTTAATTAAGAGTTCAAACAAACAGTTGGCTCCTGTTGGCTGTTTTAATAGAGAAATTTAGTTTCTCTATTCCCCTTGTTGGTCTAGATTACATTTACAGCTGGCCTCAAGCTCTCAAAGGTTTTCTGCCTTGTGGCTGTCTAACAAGCACCTTGGAGACCTGTCAAATTTCAGAGCTATGTAATTTCACACAATTTACTCCACACTCTCATCTTCCTGCCTCTTCTTATTTCCCTCTTCCAATCCATAGCTAAACTGAAATACAACCCATTTGCGGTTTCATGCCATAGTTTCTCTTCTACTCCATGACTCCACTTGCCAAAACATGTCTATGCAGTTAGCCAGTCAGCTACTGACTGGAAATGAATGTTGTACCATGGGAAAAAGATAACATCTTTGAGGTGCATTGCTCGAATAAGTCTGTGCCTTTAGTAGCTTTAATACATTTTAACTGATGGAGATATCAATAGAAAATTTTACAGCAGACTGATGTCTTTGTGTGTATGTGTGTGTGCACATGCATGTATAATCAATAGAAGATGAAGGGAACAACATTCTATAAAAAAAGAGAACAGTATGGGTTATTCATCATGGAGATAATACCAGTAAGACAATATTTATTTGTTGTATGTTGGAAAACAGAAAAAATGTCCCTTGTCATCTATTGTTACGTTTGAAATTTCTCTTACACATGCATTTGAATGCTCAGCTCAATTGGTCACATGCCTATTTGTGTGAGCTCGAGTACAGACAGTGAAATCCTTACAAAGGACCACAGTAAAGGTCCGTGAAAGACTCTAGACATCTGTAATATCTTTAAGAGGTAATTGGGGAAAAAAAGCATGCTAAAAATGAACCTGTGGAAACCTTTTGCATGCCAGGATATTGTTCTCTTAAACCTTTTACTACCATCGTGCATCACTTTTAATACAGAACAACAAACATATCTTGTGCAAGGTGTGTAAAATGCTGGTGAGGATGGACCCTAACGTCCCCAGTGTATGAGCCATCCCTGTCTAAGCTCAGAAGTGCCCTGCTGGTTACATGCTCTAAAACGGTGGTCTAATGTTGCTGCCCTGTCACTGATATGTGACAAACATAGCTTGTCATAGCAGGGCAAGAGAAAAGTTTATTCCATATTCAGCTCTCCTGAGGCCATGACTGGGGTAGTGAGCCCAGTTCTGGACTCCCTCATGCAGGAAAGATGCTAATAAACTGGATGAGACTGGTGCAAGGCCACCAGGGTAGTCGGGGTCTGGAGCACCTGCTATAGAAGGAGAGGCTGAGCTAAATGGGTTTGCTTAGTCTGGAGACAAGAGCACTGGGTTGAGTGGCTGCCTTCAGCTGCTTACGGAGGTGTATTGGAGATAATATGTGAAAGGACAAGAGGTAACTGTTGCAAGTTGCACCAAGGGAAATCCCAACTAAACAGAAGGAAAAATATTTTGTAATGAGAGTTAAGCACTGGAACAGCTTGTCCAGAGATGTTTTCAAATCCCTGTCCTTGAATGTGTTTAAAAGTTGGTCATGGGCCCAAGCAACCTTATTTAAATTTGAGGTTAGCCCTGCTCTGAGCAGGTGAGTTCCAGGGCTCCTTTCCAACCCTCCCTCCCCTATGACTGTATGTGTACTCCTTCTGTTCCATTCCATGAAAGTAGGGGACAGCCTGAAAGATTTGACTTCAGTGCATTTAACCCAGTAACTGTATTAGCAGAATGCACCTAGGTGCAGTAGTAGAAAGACCACCAGCTACTGAACACTGCAGCTGCTACTAGAAAGGTTATATGAAGCTCATTACCTGGTGGAAGGCTGTGGAAAATGAGCTGAAGTGTGTGGAAAACTAGGCTCTGAATTGCTTACTGGGAGGCTATAATGACAATTTAGGGAGCCTGTCCTGCTAACGGATCCATTTCAGAGACATGCTTGAACTCTGTGTGAATTTTCTTTGCACCAGCTGAAGCTTACAAGTCATATTACATTTAGCCCTGCAGAAAGTATATTGTAGTAATACATTTGGAAATGACAGGCGCATAAATAATTGTGGTGATGGTTATATTAGCAAGGATGTTGATCTTGTAGCTTTTTTAATAAGGCTGAACAGCAACAAAAACTGAGCTAGAAAATATACTAAATTACCTTTTCTAAATGCAAGGAGGATCACAGAATTACATTGCTATGTTTTAGCTGACAATTGATGTATCTGCACATTATTTCTTTGAAAAAAAATTACCAAGTCTGAAGAAAAAAGGAAAATTAAATTTCTTAGTAAATCAGTGACAGTTGAAGCACTGACATGTATGTACAGTTTTAGTTGGATCAAATAATGTATCATTGGCAAGAATAGTCATAGAGTGGTTTTTTGCCTTTTGTTTCCCCTCTTAATAAGCATGAATCAGCTCTACAATCAAAGCAGTAAGTAACAAATCAAAACCAAACAAAAAACCCCCCTGAACATATAAGAAAAATCAAGTAAAACCTCTCTTTGTCATGCTACTGACTTCCTCTGTTAGAATTGTAAGCTATCAGACTGAAGAATGGAATTTAATCTAAACTTGGGTGACAAGAATGTATCTGCGAATGTCTCATGTTATAAAAAAAAAGCCCTAAGTAGCACAAAATACATTTGCATATGTGGATAAACAAAGCTGTATGTAAAAAAATAAAAGAAAAAAAAGTGAGTGCTACTGTACTGGATGACTGAAAATGTACACTTTAAAGAAAGGGATTATAAGTAAGGACATGATATGTTCTGACAATGGAACAGCAGCGATATAGGCTAAAGTGTGTGCTCACCTAAATGTGTGTTTCAAGTAACTTCCATTAATACACTCAGTAAGAACAGGAGCCACTCCAAGTTATTTCAGCTAAGAAATGTTTCCACTCACTGTCACTAATGTCATTCCCAACACATTGCTAGAGAATAAGTCAGCGACTACTCTCCTACAAGACCCTTGCCTCAGGTTAGAATAACTATCAAATTATCTGTCTCTCTCTGCTGCAGGATGGAAGATCACTTGGGCTGGAAAAAAATGAGTGCAATTGAGCGTACACTTGCAAGAATTCTAAGCTAGCATTTGTGCATTTCCTATTCAGCAAAAACAGGGAATTATGTACTTAGCCTCTGGCTCTGTTTGGTCCTGTGACTATCCGTTGTTATAACTTCCTTTGTTAGGTTAGTAGCCAGACTGTATTTTTACAATAGTTTTTTTACCTTATGACCCTAAGGCAATGTTCTGGCCTGGATGGGGCCCCCTGAAACATGGGTAAACGTGCCACTAGTACTAGCAGTCCTCTCTAATTCCGATTTGCTTGATGAACCATGACAACCTGTGGAACTCATTTTCTCTTTCATGATTTTTCTTATTCCATTAGGTTTGACTGAACCTTCTTACTTGCAGTTTCTCTTAGTTCATAGTTGAGTATATCAGACCACATCAAGCTTTTTAGTCCCACAGAAATTGCAATTATGTATTCATCAACATTTTAACAATACACCAAATTACAAATTTCAGATTAATTATTTTCATATTTAAAATTAAATTAATGCTTTTGTTCCTACATTCAGTAAAATAGTGGATTACTGGAATGAGCAATATTAGTGCTGGTGTTGAGACTTTAACATCCAGACACCACTGAATTTCAAGAATAAGGGCACTAATTTACACGTGCGAAGGCATATACATAGAAAGTAAAATTCTGGCCCTAATGAAGTCAGTACCAAAAAGGTGAAGTTGTGCCAGGATTTTAACAAATAGCCATCAGACCTTTTAAAGATAAAAGCAATTAAAATTGTCAATGTTATACTTGAACTGAAGTTGTATGGGGTAATTGTTGACACAGTAGAATGTAAATGATCCAAGAAAATCTCTGCCATTGGTAACTCTCATTTGATATATGACATACAGTTATAGCAAATTTGAATCATGTTTGATGTTCAAATTTTTATCCTGTCATGGCAAAACAACTATCTCTATGAAGGGTTAAAATGGTTAGAGCTGGTGGAGCCTTTTAAACTACTGGTAGAAGGAAAACAAGCCACTTGTTTTTCATGGCATACTCTTTGGACCAATTAAAAACAGGACCCCATCATGCTGATCGCTGCACAAGCATAGAAGAGAAAACAGTGATTGCTTAGAATAATTTGCACACTAAGGAGAAAATACAGTCTTACATAGAGGGAAAGAAGAAAAAAACAGAAGTAGTTTGGAACAGCGGAGTGGAAACAAATATTCTGCTCACTCCATAAATGTACTTATTTGCAGGTGGAACATACCTAGTGCCTATTTTTCCAATGTGGGCTTTCAATTTGAAATATTAAAGTGAATTTCAGGAAAAAAAAAATTGTTATTTTGCCTCTATTTTCTTTGCCATGATCACTGCCAAAATCTTAACAATTCAGGCCAGAACTGAAACTGTTGACTTTTTCTCCCACGCTTTTCAGTCAAATGGGAGGAAATCTTAGCATAACTAGATAATTTCCCACATACTGAATTAGAGTCAAGATAATTAAACACACATTCTAACAAAGAGTCAAAATTATTATGATTTCAGGTGAAAGTATTTGAAAGTAATAAAACAGGGGGAAAAAAAAAAAACAAAAACCCAAGAAAAAACAAACCCTAAAATATCTGTTAATTAAAACAGCTGTGACCATTGTAAATTACTTTTCACTGACAGAAAATTTTCCACAGACAGTCCGCTTTTTTGGAGGCCAAATAATGACTTTTCTTTTTGATATATACATATTTAACATAGATCCTGCTGTTACTTGAATCTGAATCCAATGTTTTGTGGTTAGAGACCTATTAGTTTCAGAGAAACTTTGCAGAAGTTGTATTTACACAGGCAGTGCTGACTGCTTTGAAGTAAAATGTATTTAATGCCTTCCAAATTTAAATATCTTTCTCACTAAGTGGGTTAGTTCTGCACCCCCTCAGTTAATACCAAAAGATCAATTTGGCTTTCATCTTGAAATACTAATGGCATTACTGACACAGAAACAAGCCTGAATTTTTCTAGTAAGTTGGATGAGAGTCATTGGCATCTTCCGTCAAAGGCAAGCCACTGGAGCTTCTAAATCCATGGAAATAAATACGTTCTGACCATGGTACTATTAATCTACTCAGGAGGGCCATCTGAGGTCCTGGGAAGTACATCTAAAGAGCAGAATGGAAATTTGTCAAGCGTCAAGGCAACAACATACTTGTAAAAGTGTCACCAAAGGCTGGCCTGTGTTCTGGGTAGAACTCTTGTCACTTTGAGTGTTTATGAGTGAGGGATGTTACAGCTACCTTGTATCCATCTTTTCCATCACAATTTCAAAGGTTTTTAGTCAGCTTTAGCAAATTGTGTACACAGTTGATATTTTGATTGAAACAACCACATGTAGTCAATTGCTTTCTAGTACAGAAAGGAGCACAGGGCAGTGACTATTCACAGAGCAATCAGTTTTAAATCTCTCTCAGTCAAAAAATGATTAAAATCATATCTGCTGACCTTGAAAAGCTGAAGGATCCAGATATTTATTTCTGTTGCTGAACCCCAAAATTCCTTTTATGAAATAAACCTCTGAAATCTTAGAGGCTTTTATATGAAACCGAATGGGAAATTTAAAGGAGTAAAAATTATGTATGTAAAATTAATATATTTCAGGACCAGCTTATTATTTGAAGTTCAAAGCAAGAGTATTAAAAAGTCTTCTAGGCAAAACTGAGAAGCAGAATAAGAGCATACAATGGTTACAAAGCTCATTTTAAAAGAAATAATAAAAACAATCCTCCCTTGAAAACTATCATGACTGCTTTGAGCCTAAATGCCATTAGTTCTTCAGCTGCTGCTAGTAAACCCTGTATGTCAAAGGCCAATTATGCAAGCAGAGACACTGAATCCAGAGACTGGAAAGGGAGGTTACATAAACTGGATGTTCTTCAGTGAAAGAGTGGTAAGACTATGACATGGTAGCAGCAGTGCAGATTTCTGGGAAGGGCAGAGTGAGTATAACTTGGCTACATGGTGCTATTGTGAGATATTTGACAGATGCTGTTGAGACATATTAGTTGTTTAGCATAAATAAGTTTTAATTAGAATAAATTACTTAGGATTATAACATGGTGTGATCTGTGCTGTTTGCTTAGCTTTACTTAGCATGAGCAGCTAGATTTGCTGAAGCCTTTAGGCTGCGATAGAGTTATTTTTCTTAATAACTTTCCTAGCAGCTGGTACAGTGTGGTATTTAGTCTTTTAGTATGGGAAAGTGTTTTGATATCACACCGATGTTTTTGGTAGTGTTTTTCCCAAGTCTTGGACTCTGCAGCTCTCTATGTTCTGCCAGCGAGTGCAGGTGCACAAGGAATGTAAACCGGAAGACAAGGAGGCTTCAACCCTTGGCTGAAACTGCAAACCAACAAGAAAAGAGCCTGCCTGCCTGGACGCAGAAAAAGAATTCAACTTCATGTTAGAAGACCCCAGACAAAAAATGACCATTGGAGTAAAAGATGCGTGGACAGCACGTGAATGGCACATGAGGGGTGGGTGTATAGATCACAAGGGTATAATTGCCCAAGGGTTTCTTTGTTCAGGGTCCCTCTCTTTGGAGGCACTCAGCCTGGGCTGTTCTTGCTGCTGTACTTTTCAATTAAATTAATTATTTTATGAAATCCGACACCTGAGACTCTGCTGCGGGAAACGTAGAGTTGAGCCTGAAGAAGGAGGAAGCGCTCCTGAGAGTAAGCGTGTGTGTGTGTGTGTGCACCACCATGAATGGTGTGTGAATTCTCGGGCAGCAGCTCCTCCTTCAGCAGACACACGTTCTTTTAGATGGCCAAGGTGACCAGCACAATGATTGCAGATTAGGAAAATTAAAATGTTGTGAGCAACCACACTGAAGTAAGTGAGGCTACGTGTCTTAAAAATACCACATATTGTCAGGCTTCTGGCTTAGATATTTACAGTTGAAGCACATGGGCTATGAAGCAGTGCAGGAGACAAAGCAGGGCAGGATTCCCTTTTAGTGGAGTTGTTGGAAGATTCAGAAAATGTGAGCCTTTTTCTAGTGTACATTTCTCAGTTTACAGAACTTTGATTCAAGTAACTGTGAAACAGAAGAACCAGTATGTGCAGTGATAAATATGTTAACATATTCCTTAAAGAAATTGTGATTTGAAATATCCTTGATAGAGGTTTACTTAAATATATGTTTCCAGGTAGATCATAAACAGAAGGATGAAGTGCCATAGAGAAAATCAAATAAAATAAATGAAATCAAAATAGCCCTCTTGTATTTGTCAGACACAAACCATTCTGAAGGTTTGGAACTCATTTCCAAGCTGACATGTCTGCCTACAGCTGCATACACTTCTACAGGCCATTTTTAATTTTTTTTTTTTTTTGAGAAGTATTAAAGTAACATGGGAAACCATTCAACTCTGACTACAGATGTTACAGTGAATAGCTCTTCAGCCAATTCGCAGGAACATGCAGCTAATGAAAAGCCGGAAACCCAAAACGTGATTTGTGACACAATATTCCAGAAAAGAAAAAAAAAATCACTTTCAGCCTAGGACCATCCTTGTTTTTTATTATTGTAGGCATATGAATGAAATTCAGATGAAAATATATTCTATTTATGCAAAACTGACAGTTACTGCAGGATGTGCTTTTCCAGATGTTCAAAAGCGATCAAGTAGAAGTCAATTGCACTACAAGTGAAAAACCTGTTTCATCTTTTCTATCATATATGGTAAACTCTTTTATCAAAAGGTTTAGAACATGCATTCTCTTGTAGGATCGTTCTGTTTGTGTATCCAATCTGTAACTGGCAGTGATAGAGTAATGTGTGAATAACAACATAACATGATTATATACTGCTTCAGGAGTTATGTTTGAGGACTTAAAACTTTTCTTCACTATCTGCTTGCCTGAATGCTATTTTCAAGTAATTTTCTCTTTTCTGAATAATTTTTAACTATTAATGTTCTTATTCAACTTTCAACCATAGATCAATAGAAAAGGCATCACGGTAGAATAAATTCTGTCATTCCCAATTCATACAGTCTTTCATACTTGAACTATTTCTAACCCTATACTAATATAATTAAGAGATTATCTGACATTATTTTATAATAAATTCATGGTATATATGGTTCAAATAAATTAACTTGAAGCCTGTTCTCCAAAAACTCTGCAGTTAAGACCCTCTCTGTTCTGATATATGCATTTAGTGATTTACACCTCCTGCTTCCCTCACAAAACAGTTCCCTACCTTGCCTTCTTCTTCTTTAACCTCAGTGGCCAGTCCGGCCCAAATCATGACACCATGCTGTTTGGTGTATGAAGATCCGATACGGAAAATCCCTTCTACTTTTACAACCCACAAAACTGGAGAAAATGGTTTGAAAATTCTCTACAGAAGAGAGATACACTTCCCCTATACCTTTGCTAATTAAATACTATTAAGTCTCCAGGATAAGACAACACTTAACTAGCATTTTTTTTCCCCATACAGGCCTCTCCAGTTTCTGTACCCGTTTTTCTTCAAGAAAAGCGGTGGAGATCTCTATTTCTCAACCTATTAGTGACTCTTCTTCATGGTAGAGGAATAACATCTCTCTTTCAGAATTTCCTGCTCCAGACTGGTTGTCTCTGAGAGAGCAGAATGGGAGATTCAATAAGGCAGCTCCCACCGCTCAACTCCTCATCCTGGGAATTTGGTTTAATGCAGTTCTGCTTTCTATAACTCCTCTTCCACCTATAGAGTTAGAGCATTTGAACTTCTCTTTTGTGTCTTCCTCCCTAACCCTGGGAGTGTTTTTCTGTTAGTATTTAGTCACCATCTAAGGCAAAATATGTCTTTCCTTTCCCAGTAGGTGTTTTGCTTTTCTGAAAAAATGTTGTTCTTTTTTTGGCAAAATGTTAGAGATGGTAAAGTCATATTAGGAAAAGAAAAATGAAAGTAAGAAGAATCAGACAGATATTTAATGATAGAGATGCCTTCCTTGCTGGTGCGAGATAAGGGTCACAGTAAACTTACCATTGTTATGATGCTTTTTTTTTTTAACTTTTCTTCTTATTCCATCCTCATTTTATTTTCTCCATTGAGACAGAATTAGATATTGAAAGAGATTTATATGCACTTATTCAAGTTCATAATATTCAAACTGCTCAGCCAAGGATGAGAAAAAGAAAAAAATCACAAAAAAGCCCCGCATAGACCTTTGCTCTCTACATAGCAAGTGAATTAATGCATCCAAACAGAAGAATAGTCCTGTGATGCGTCTCATAAAATAAGGAGTCTAAGACATATATTATCAGTCATTAAACTTCCCAGTTAGCCTTAGCAGGCACTGTTTTCACTAGGTAACATTTGACTTCTCTGAGTAATTATAGAAAGGCTGATAACATTATCTAGTTGAAAAATTTGGCAACTGTCTCCATTCAAAATCCCTCAGAATCCCTTAGAGTAGGCATTTCTCTACCAAAATTTCCTGCAACCAGGCAGTAGTGAAGAGATGTGCAACTCACAGCAGCAGTGATTTTCTTCACGCAAATCACAGAAACTACAGGTGCTTTCAAGATAGAATAAGCCTCCAAATCCTATATAATAGTCTAATTTAAGAAGCTGATATCTAGGTGTTTGCTCCACTTCAGCCTAAGGGGAGTCTGATCTTCTTCCTTGATCATCGGTAAGAGTACTCTAATAACTTGGCAAAAATATAGTGAGAGAGCTGAAGACTTTCTCCTGCCAGTCTGTTTTACAGTGAAGAACTGAAATTCTTGGAAGCAATGAAAGAAAAGAAAAATGTAGAACAAATCCTTTTGTCCAGTTGTTACTTTACTATCTCAGAGGAAGAAGAATGAGATTTTTCTTCGTGATCTCAAGATTTCTTCTAGATTTTTAAATAATTAAGTTATTGGCTAAAAAAACCCCATAAGTAGGTGTAGACTTGCAGGGATCTGAACACAGATGATTTTCTCAGAAGCAAGGAACATATTTACTTTCTGCTACAGAAATATAATCTTTCCAAATTTTTTTTGCCTTCCTACCTACCTTTCCTCCATTACCAGAAGGAACAACTTGAATACTTACCTCAAGGAAATGTTTCCAGGCTATCTACCCCGATCCATCATTGGTGCTTCCCTGATGCCAGGATGCGATGCTTAAGGACAAGAGATGGCACATCCCCTCTGTGGGTTATCTCTAGTGTAGTTTACGCTAACCAGGGCCTCAGGTAGCTTTATGTCCAGACTCAAAAAAAATCAAGAATAAGCCCCAAACTACATTGTTTGCTTAAATAAATACTCTAATATTTGCTAACAGAAAACCAGTTGGTAAATAAAAGGGATTCCAGCCCAACAGCAAAACCCTACAAACTATTTAAAGACAGTTTGTGCATGTGAAAGGGCCTACAGCTGTATCTGTTCTTAAAATTGGGATGTAAAAAAGTTTGAGCTAGTACTAAATATGCAAGCTCAGGTGTTGGAAACCTGGTTTACTCATATGCCATCTGTTTCTAGGTTTGGACCTAACTAGTTTAACTGCTATTTCTATAATGTAAAGAAACTCCTGCTATAGAAAAATCATACAATACCATTTATACTCTGTATGTTCAATATAAGATTTTATTTTTTTTTAAGATTTAAAAAAAAGGAAGTATCTAAATGCATCTGTAATGACTTTAAAGTTGGCTAAAATACTGGAGATCAAACCAGATATTGCTAGCAATAAAAACATACACTCATGGCGTGGCTGGAATGAATTCTGATGCCTCCAACAGTGCCAAGGTGTAAGATTGGATTCCCATTTTCCCTTTCAAGTCCCCTTAAATTCAGTGGTTTTTCAGATCTGATCTGTGTTTATGGTCAGTCTCTTCAGGAACCTTCCAGGACAGAACACAAGTTTCTTTGTCACCTTGAATTTATTTCTAGGACATTGCTTACAGAGAAGACCAGATAAGCTGGGGTAGTCTGACAGAGTGTTTTAGCTTGCCTTAAGGCAAGTGAGCCCATGACTATAACAGAAAGTAGAGGCTATAGCTGAAGTTTTCCACCTCAGAACACTTGCAGGATTGCCCAGGCAGAACCTAGAAAAATACAGCAAAGAAGTACTGTAGGTGAGAAATGAATTCAGTCAAAAGTTTAGCTGCAAGGGTACGGCTACCCAGTTAATGTCATTCTGCCTGGAATTTGCCAGGTGTGTGATTCGCACATTAGTTATGGTTGATAGGGTTTCTAGGCAAGTCAATAACAGGGAATTTGTGCTCTAAGTCTGTAGGTTTACAAACATGCAGTGTTTCCCACTTCCTAACAGGGAACCTGGAAACCCTGAGGTACAGCATGGTTTCTGTGATCAAATGTGCTACACGGACCTTAATCTGAGACAGAGCTGTCTAGTCCAAAAGCTATGGAGTGAGCTGACAAAGCAAGGCAGACTCCCACAGTGTCACGGATGGAGCGATGCACTTCACTCGTAAGAGAGAAGCAGTAATATGCTTATTGATATAAAAACAATTATTTAATAAAGTTGATAATAGATGCGACAGATTAACAAGATTCAAGATGGCAAGGCACAGTTGGGTTATTTACTGCATAGAGGACAGGGTCAGACAGAACTGTCAGGGAGACCCTCCCATTGAGGCAGGGTTTCAGAAAGGACCCCCTTGCTTTCTAAACTGCTTCTCAGAGAGGAGTCTGGCTGTAGCTGGATCCAGCCCTAGTCCCAGACTTGGTCAACAGTTTATGTCTAAAGGATTATATATGCATAATCAATCCTTTATAGCACTTAGTTAAGATTTCAAAGGTCAGCATGCTATTAGTCACTTACCAAGGATCTGTTGCAGCAAGGAATCTCTCAACCTCGAGGAGTAACCTTGATCAGCGTCCTGACTCAAAGGGAGATCCCGGCATGCAGCCCGCTGCCGTTCAGGAGAGCTCAAAGGGCTCTTGGGCTGTTCACTATTTATGGGGGTAAGATGATTGACCTATAGTCATATTTGCATATTGACCACAGACCAGCATTGCTCAAGTTAGCCCTTGGCTATTGTGTTGCTATCTGTCTCTCCGAAACCACATTGAACCCTTGGTGCAGCCATCATGACTACATGAACCCATTATGACCACCACGGGTGGTTATCGCTTGGGCAGGGTTACAGGAGATAAAGATCAGGTGGTGCCTGGAGAGGGGGGAAGCACACCGTCACACACAGAACCCAGCACGGCAGCCGCCAGACTTCTGTGAGAAGTATGCTTTCTTATTGCTGAAAGTTAATCTCAATCAATAATGCAAAATTTCAGCTTTAATGAACTGATATTTTTCACAAACAAACAAACAAACAAAAAAAAAAAGCAAGCAGCCCCCCAAAAAAACAATTTCACTAAATGGTTTCTGAAAAAAATACAGTAATTGTAGATCTGGATGAAAATGAGGCATATCTGGATTGATTTCTCAACTCTTCCATAGATTCTGTTTGTGATCTGTAGAATAAGAGGATATCTGTGTATTTTTTCCCATGGTAACAGGAATAAAAACCCCACTCTTTTTGTTATCTTTTCAGCTTTGCTTCCTCACATAGCAAATGTTGCAGGTAAAGGATGATAAATTGTATATGCATATAGTACATCAAATATAAGGAACACCAACCTCAGCTGAGAACTCCAGAAAGGATCATAGTGTGAACGAAGTAACTATACTGTGAGTAAAATGTGTCCAGTATTCAGTTTTCACCAAACTTCATTAACCTTTTTGCACTCAGCTTTTAGAACATATAGTTACAACAAAAACCAATCATATTTAGAAAATGGTAAACAGTTTTATATAATATCTGTTTCTCTCAATTTAATCAAACCTAGAATGGTTCTTCGTATTTGACAGGCAGAACTGAGAATGTCTTTTGCCTTGTGAATTCATGCAGTTTACATATTAGTGTTATAAAATTTTAGAGTAATTAATCCTAAACTAATTAAAGAAAACAAATAAATACATCACAATATTTTAAAAAAACACCCACCCCAACACTGAAAGCATTTTACATTTATACAAGACTGCACTGCTGCGATTTATAAGTGCGAGTCTTGTGGTTGCCTCCAGTTCATTGAATGTGTCTGACCAGCACTGGCATTGCTAATAAAATACTGAAGTCTCCTCTGCAACAAAAATCACACTCTAGTAATTTTTATCTGAGTAATATTCTTCTCTTTCTCAGAACTAAATATTTACACTCTTCATTAAAGAATTGCCAAAGAACAGTCTGAGCAGGCTATGTCTTCAGGGAATGCGGCTTCTTTCAATCTTTAATGTGGTCTAATCTTGCAACATCCTGGGTGTAGTCAGGCCTGAAAATTCAGGTCTTTGCACATAAAACAATCAGACAAGGTGACCAGAGTATATTTTAGTTTAATCCCTCTTTATGTAGGGATTAAATGTAAGTCCAATTTTCATTTCCAGCTCCTAATTATCAATAAAATATTCCGTTTGCATAATAATTCAAAGATTGGTAGAAGCAGAAGAGAGAAAATACATGTTAAAATACTTCTCAACCTATCTTTCATTCTCTGTGAACTATATCATTCCAGTCCACTGAGTGCAAGGTGTCCCCAGTCATTACATGTGGCAGTGATTAGAGAAGGCTATTACAGTTAGGAGCACTAACAAAGCCAATAATACCTGAGATAAGTTAACTCAAAAGAAAAAAGTAAAGTAAAACTGCAAATTTCTGGAGAACCTTGCGATTGTGAAAATACCTTACCAGTGATATTACTGTAGAAAAAAATATGAGCTGCTAAATTCAGAATCAACTCCCTATCGTTCTACTCCTATTGCACATACTAAGGGTTTCATAGACTCCTAGAATAGTTTGGGTTGGAAGGGACCTTTAAAGGTCATCTAGTCCAACCTCCCCTGCAATGAACAGGGACATCTTCAACTAGATCAGGTTGCTCAGAGCTCCATCCAAGCTGACCTTCAATGTTTCTAGGGATAGGGCATCTACCACTTCTCTGGGCAACTGGTTCCAGTGTTTCACCACCCTCATCATAAAATATCTCTTCCTTATATCTAGCCTAAATCTTCCCTCTTTTAGTTTAAAGACATTACCTCTTGTCCTATTGCAACAGGACCTGCCATAAAGTTTGTCCCCATCTTTTTTGTAAGCCCCCTTTAAGTATTGAAAGGCCCCAGTGAGGTCTCCCTGGAGCCTTCTCTTCTCCAGGCTGAACAACCCCAACTCTCTCAGCCTGTCCTCATAGGAGAGGTGTTCCATCCCTCTGATCATTTTTGTGGCCCTCTTCTGGACCTGCTCCAACAGGTCCATGTCTTTTCTGTAGTGAGGACTCCGGAGCTGGACACAGTATTCCAGGTGGGGTCTCACCAGAACAGAGCAGAATCACCTTCCTCAACCTGCTGGCCATGCTACTTTTGATGCAGCCCAGGATACAGTTGACTTTCTGGGCTGTGGGCACACATTGCCAGCTTATGTCCAGCTTTTCATCCACCAGTACCCCCAAGTCCTTCTTGGCAGGGCTGCTCTCAATCCCTTCATCCCCCAGCCTGCATTGATACCAGGGGTTGCCCCAATCTAGGTGAAGGACCCTGCAGTTGGCCTTGTTGAACTTCATGAGGTTTGCACAGACCCACTTCTCAAGCTTATCGAGGTCCCTCTCAACGGCTTCCCATCCCTCAGGCACATCAACCACACCACTCAGCTCAGTGTCATCTGCAAACTTTCTGAGGGTGCACTCAATACCACTGTTTATGTCATTAAACTGTACTGGTCCCAATACAGACCGATGAGGGACACCGCTTACCACTGATCTCCATCTGGACATTGAGCCATTGACCACTACCTTCTGGATGTGACCATCCAACCAATTCCTCATCCACCGAACAGTCTACCCATCAAATCCATATCTCTCCAGTTTAGAGAGAAGGGTGTTGTGGGGGCCGTGTCAAAGGCTTTACAGAAATCCAGATAGACGACATCTGTAGCTCTTTCTTTGTGCAGTGCTGTAGTCATTCAGTCGTAGAAGGCCACTAGGTGGGTCAGGCAGGACTTGTCCTTGGTGAAGCCATGCTGGCTGCCTCAAATCACCTCCCTATCCTCCTTGTGCCTTTGCACAGCTTCTAGGAGAATCTGTTCCATGATCTTCCCAGGCACAGAGGTGAGGCTGATAGTTCCCGGGGTCCTCCTTTCTACCCTTTTTAAAAATGGGTGCAATGTTTCCCTTTTTCCAGTCACTGGAGACTCCACCTGGCTGCCATGACTTTTCAAATATCGTGGAGAGTGGCTTGGCAACTACATCGGCCAGTTCCCTCAGGACTCTGGGATGCATCTCATGAGGTCTCATAGTCTTATGTATGTTCAGGTTCCTCAGGTGGTCACGAACCTGATCTTCTCTTACAGAGGGAGGGACTTTGCTCTTCCAGTCCCTGTCTTGCAGTCCATCCACTTGAGAGGTGTGGGAAAAGAGATTGCCAGTGAAGACTGAGGCAAAATCATGTTGAGTACGTTTAGCCTTCTCCTCATCCATTGTAACCAGTTTGCTAGTCTGGCTCATCAGGTGGGCTGCACTTTCTTTGACCTTCCTTTTCTGGCTGACATACCTGTAGAAGCCCTTCTTATTATTCTTCGTGTCCCTTGCCAAGTTCAGCTACAGTTTTGTAGAATTCTTCCTAATTATGTTTATTTGAATTAAATATTCCAGAACAAGCATTGCTTTTTTTTTCCTCCTCTGTCTGCCTCTTATCAGTAAGAAATTGTTTTCTCTTTGGAAATGTCCCTGCAAAGAAACCACTGTGTTAAAATCATTTGATATGAAAATCCAAATGTAGTCAGGAAAACAAAAGAACATTTATTAAAAATGAAACAGTAAAAGTAAAATTTCTATAAGTCTAAAAGTCTCTGGAAGTTTACCTAGATAAATACAATCTATGCCATTAGATGAAATAAGTACTCTGCTGTATATCTAGCAACCCATGCCTTCCACTACTGTCCTGTTTCTTCTGCCCCTTTCTCCATTGATATTTTTTCTCTTCTGAGATGTCTCACTTCTGAAAGCATGAATAATTGTGTCCCATCTTCCCTCTCCTATTCACCCCACAATACTTAAGATCTTCCCAGCTGTGACCTTTTTGATCTAAAAAACATTTAATTCTAACTCTCCTAGTAACTAAATGTAAAACTGTTTAGGCTGAAATATCCTCAGCTGAGATATAGAAACTGGCATTTAGTGTCTACTTTGATTTTTCAGTTTTACTTGAGAACAGTGGTTACAGTGTTGGGTAAAGAGGTCTCTATAGTTTCCAACAACAGTTGCCTCAAAATGCATCTTCCTACCTTCTCTCTCAAATAAGCTATTTTTATTCCATGTCTATTTCTCTCTGTTTTGGTCTAATGACTAGGATTTTTGTATGATTTTTTCTGATAAGGATCATCCATCTGACTCCTGTTCCCTTTTAAAGAGGCAGGAAGAATTACTTCCTTTGACTTCCTCCCAGATGTATTTTTTTGTTTGACAAATCTGAATTTATAACAAAATAATACACTTATCCCATAACAACTACTTACTTTCCAAAATATGTTGTGTCCAAATAAACATAAGGAAGGGCAATAAGAAAAGTTGATGATACAGCCATATTCACTCTATGAATTTTTCCTATTAGCTTCTATCATTAACATACATGAAAGGAACAATTTGATTTTTAAATGCTTCTATATAAAATCAGATTTTTCTAGTAGAACTTACCAATATTTTTTTCTGATTCATGCTTAAATATGATTTTCTTCCTTTCCTTCATCTAACTGAAATGTATTCTGTTATGTAAACAGAAAGATTTGTGCAAATCAAGCATACATGCAGCAGATGAACAAACTACTTTTTAGTTCATTTTCTGGGGGCTTGGTCACTGTATTCTTATATGCATTACATTTTTAATTCCATCTTTATTTTTAAAAAAGGCTAGCAGCTTTCATTTGTAATAGCTAAGGAGTACAGAAGAGGCTGCCTTAAGTGATTACCTTAGAGATGAAGAGTCATACATCTAATCATGTTGCATGATCATTGCTTTGCTATGCTGAATTTTTTGTGCAATCACAGGGCTAGTGATCGAACGTACTCTGACACACACACACACACGTGCACACAGGGTGATAATGCAGCTTTAGTTGCTGAGAGCACAATCAGGTACCGGAGACACTTTCAGTTAGATGTTCTGCAGAAGTATTATCCTAGCAGATTGCATGTTCATGTTGAACAACCTGGCCAGAAGGATGTCTTTATAGCTATTTTGAATTTTTATTTACCACTGTCTTCCTTTACAATGTTTCTATAATATATTGTTCATTTCTGTTTTCTTTGAAACATTAAAATGTGGGACCACTTACCTGTAACAGAGCTGTACCAATGTTTTGAGACCCCTAGATAATTAGTAGACAGGGTCAACTCCAGAAATTAAAAAAATCTGATTTAAGACAAAATTGCCTTTGCACAGCTAACGGAGAAACAGAAATTGATTAATCAATAGCTATTGGAGGGAAAGCAATAACTGTCAGAGCTATTGAGAGAGTTGAGGTTGTTCAGCCTGAACAACAGAAGTCTCTGGGGAGACCTTACTATGACCTTTCGATATCTAAAGGGGGCTCATTAGAAAAATGGAAAGAGACTTTTTACTAAGGCCTGTACTGACAGGACAAGGGATAACGTTTTTAAACCGAAAGACAGTAGATTTAGATCAGACATAAGGAAGAAATTTTTACAATGAGTGGGGTGAATCACTGGAACATGTTGCCCAGAGAAGTTATGGATGCCCCATCATTGGAAGTGTTCAGAGTCAGGTTGGGGCTTTGAGCAATCTGATCTAGTGAATGATGTCCCTGCTTATTAATAATGTTTACAGGTCCCTTCCAAACCAAACTATTATAGAATTCTATGAAAGAGGATTCCAGTTCTGCCAGAGATGTGGATTTATACCAACAACAAAACATTAAAACAAAATAGACACACTCTCTATTCTCATTTGAGTTTTGATGTATTTTTGGAAGTAGTCAAGTAATCTTACTGTAGATTTTTCATGCTCCAGCTGAAAGGGCATGAATTGGGTCAGGTATTAATGGTCCACAAATTGAATTAATAAGTTAACAAGGAGTACATCTGAAAAAGCAATGGAGAGAAGGATGTTGTATGTTTCCTGTTAAATATACAACACAGTCAAATTTGATGAAAGAATTTTATAACTGAGTAGGGACAGAGAATTAGGGACAGAGAATCACGACAGACTGCAAAGTAAATTTAATGTTATTTTTTCTCTCAGATACAAGCAACCCATATATAAGAGTATGAAAGAGTATGTCATATTTCACAGTGTTCTGGTACGCATGGATTTGTGCTAATTAGAGCAGAACCACAAAGGACAACTATTAATAGTCCACTACAATGTGATTGTTAATGAAATTATGTGTGTTCATGCAGTCAGTCTCTCTTTGCATGGTTTGAGAAGATACAAATTATATTGTCTGTATAGGCAACCATGTGAACATTTCATCTTCCATAGCATTAATCAGTACTAGGTCAAAGTCATATTCTCTGATCTGAGTTGTTCAAGAGTAATGCAGAAAAACTTCAAGCTGTTTACCCAAACTTGGGCTCCACAGGAGTTGAGCTTTAGTTGTTCACAAAGACCCAGTGCATGACTGATGAATAGAGCCCTTAAGCTTCAAGGGAGTAAAGCTCAGCAGGAGCAAAACTCTTCTCATGTTCAAAGTGTTTCCAGTCTGTTTCTTTTTATCCATAGTGTGTTCTGTCACTCTATCACTTTGTCAATGCAGATGGGAGAACAGGCATAGCCAAAGCAAGTAGACTTGAAGAATTTGGCTCCTCTTTAACCACTAGAAATATCCACTGGAGCCAAATGGAAACTACACATTTTGGTTTCTTTGGGCATGCAATTTCAAACATTTTCAAACGATACAACATGTAAGGTTCCACTAGAAAATACTAACACATGGGTAATCCTTTTTGCATTTTCTGTTTTCTTTCAGTCTTGCTTTTGTTTGTTGACTGTTTTCAAAAAAAGACATTTGAAGCCTGTAGGCACATATTTATGCGTGGAAGAAAGATGTCAAACAACAAGCACTTTATTCTCCAAATTACTGAAAACATGTAGGCTTAAGAAACAACAAATCTTAATGACAGTTTCTTTTTTCTTTTTTTTCCCCCTTCTTTTTTTCTTTTTTGTTTGTTTTTGGTTTGGTTCGGTTTGGTTTTTCTAAGTTTAAGGAGACTAGCTTAGTCACAAGGTTCTTCTAGTGGCTATTAGAATCAAAAGTAAGAAAGACATATGCCAACACAACCTGCAATCAGATGAGTGCCGACTTTAACTATCCCACGGTTTTACTAAGGTGAAGATACCACCAGAGCTGGAAGTTTTAAAAGAAAAGTTTTACTGTTGATTAATGGGCTTGACTAATCTGCTAATTTTGGCAGTTCATTAATTTTAAGCTTGGTAATACAAGTAAGACTGTGGCTTTTGTCACAGTGGTGTTAACTTTGTAGTAGAAATATCACTGAACATCTTATTTACCTCACCGTCTTATATATTTCTTTGGCTCCATTAGAACTTAGTAAGAATCATATTTCTGTTTTAGAAGTTTCTAAGCATCCTTGCTTTGCATAAAAAGCCTTTCAGCTTTAGCATTCATGACTGATACTTTAAGAAAATCTTAAAAATCAAAATCATCATCAGAGGAAGGACTGTTCTAACTTTACAGACCTGCAGATAGGATATACACAAAACATGTAATTACTTGTGCAGCAAGGTCATCAAGAGGTTATCAAAGTAGATAATTATATTTATAAGCAAAACATTTGAGTTTCTATAATTGTTAATGAGGTGAAATCCATCATCTTTTTTAGGATTCTAGAAAAAGATTGATCAAGTTTCTTTATATGAGATAGAGGTCTCCTTTTTGAAAAGGGCACAAAGAACATCTGACTTTCAACAAAGCAGCTTTCAAAACTACGAAAACAGAGATTATGTAAGAAATAGATTTTCATTAAGTAAAATCTTGCAATTTCAAACATATCTTATTCTCTATTTGAATGAAATAAAGTCCTTTGGAAGCTTTAAATAAAAGAGAAAAAATGTTGCAGCATAATCAATAACCTTGGAGTCAGCATAGTCACTAAGGATCCCCAAAACCAAACACATCATTTAGACTAGTATATTGTAACAGACACACTTAATTTACGAAAGAGATCATTAGCAATTGGTGTAGAAGACTCATTTATGTAGTGTCTGTTCCAAAGCAGAAATTCAATTGAGCTATCCAGTTTGGGTCTCTGTTTTTTTGCTAAAACAATAACAGTGACCTGCCAAATGCTTGCAACAAAAAGAGGCTTAAGGAAAAAAACCCAACCAACACTAAAACCCACAACCCGTCCCTGCCCCGCCCCCCCCAACCAAACCTAGAAAATTCTTTAAAGATTGAGTTACTTATCCAGAGCATAATATTCCCAGGCTTATGTTACTTATGTAATATCTGGGACTGGAACCTGATTTTGAATGATCTGGAACAGAAAATATTTAGAATTTAGTTGTGACAAATTCACATTTCCAAGCAAACAAACAAAATGTTTGGTGCATAGGTTTTATACTACTGCCAAAATTCTGACTGTTTTTAATTTCAAAGCTATATGTTAGGATCTTATACATAGAAATTTTGTGCTGGATTTATGGGCATGTAGGAAATAGGATAGAACCTTTTTGCACCTCTCAGTTACTGGGATAGAATAGAGGTATCCTTAGGTTTTTTCAACTACCTTGAATGTTTCATTTCCTGAACAAAGGAGCTGGAGATTTGCACACGGAGTTGACTTTTACAAGGGATGTCAAGAGCAACAAGAGGAGCCTCTACTGCTGCGTTAGCATTAAAAGGTTGAACTAGGAAAATGTGGGCCTGTTGCTGAATTGGCTCCATGATTTAGGCACAGTAGACAAAGAAAACACCGATGTATCCATTATCTTCCTTGCCTCAGACTTCATCAACAAGGTTTCCCAGGCCTTTGAGCTGAGAGAGTTGCCCAATGTCCTTGAATGGCAGCTCTCTGTCTTCTTTGAAGCATTGTGGAGATCAGGAGAGGCCAAGGCAACAGGAAGAAAGCAAGTGTTGCACTCATCTTCAAAGAAGACCAGAAGTTCAAGCAGGGTAACTACAGGCCTGTCAGTCTTGCTTCATTCCCTTGGAAAATCATTGGGAACACATTTCTGGGCACAAAAAGGTTAAGTAGGTGGGTGGGAACAGTCAGCACAGAAGTGTCAGGAGTGAGTCATGCCTGACCAACCTGATTACCTTCAGTGATGGAACAACTTGTTTTATGGACTGGTGAATATCATTTACCTCAGCTTTAGCAAGGCATTTGGCATCATCTCCCACAATATTCTTGTATCTAAGATGGGACGTTATGGTCTGGAGGGATGGACAACTAAATGGATGAAAAACAAGTTGTAGGGGTAGGCATGGAGGGCCATATGCTGGAAGCTGGTAGAAGTGGAGTACTGCATAGTCTGGAGAATGTGACAGAGTGCTCTCTCATCAAGCTTGGAGATGATATCAAACTGGGTGTGGGTGTGCAGTTAACACACTCAAGAGCAGAGCTGTCATTCAGAAGGACCCTGACAAGCTAGAGGAATGAGCTGACAGAAGCCTCATGAAACGCAACAAGAGTAAAGATGAGTGTTGCCTGTGGCCAGGAAGCACTGGTGCAAGGGCACAGCCAGCCTGGCTGGGAGTAGTTCTGCAGGAAGGGACCTGGGGATTGTTCAGTCTGCAGGAGAGACCACCTCAGGGAGACCTAAAATGAGCCTACCCAGACCCCAGTGTGAGAGGGTTAGCAGGAGGATGGAGCCAGCGCCTTCAGTGCTGCATGCTGTGAGGACAAGAAACAATGGGCATAAACTGAAGCAAGGCAGTTTCAGACATTGTATTAGGAAAAACATTTTCACCCTGAGTCAGTCAAGTAGTGAAGCATGCTGCCCAGAGAGGCTGTGCAGTCTCCATCCATGGGGATTTTCAAGACCAGACTGGACAAAGCCCTGAGCAACATGGTCTGACCTCGCAGCTAACCCTGCAGGAGGTTGCACTAGAGACCTCTTCCAGAGGTTCCTTCCAGCCTGAATCGTCCTGCAATTCTTAAACTATTACATAAATGCTTTTGTCTTTTTCAGGCTTGAACATTTGCAACCCAGTGTTGGGAACTCCCACATTAAAAAAAGGTGGTGATTTACCCCAAGCACATAGTTGCCCTAAGAACTGTATTGTATACCTGCACAGCTACAAACTTAATCTCTCTTTTTGATGTGATGCTATTTTAGGAGACATCATAAATCAACACATGAACAATAAAAAACATGCAGGTCTTTCCATTGGTCCTTTCCACTTTTCTGCCATAGCTGTACTAGATGTCAAGAGAGCAATCCTGCTTTTGGAACACCCTTGTGCCTGGTATTCTTGGAAAGGTAAAGGAGGAGATGAAGTTCCTGGGAACTTTGCTTTTGCTTTAATTGTTAAGATCACATGTATGATATGCAAAGAATAATGCATAAATAATGCATAAAAATTAAAAATAATGTATAAACTTAATACTAACCCCCCAAATTGAATAAAGGCAAGGAGCAAACTTATATCACCTTGTTAAATGCCTGAGTAAAATGTAGTACTTTTGCTACTGATAATATGCACATCAATCTTAAGACTGTTTTTCACATTTAATTTCAAACCTCATTCAGGCTTTTCTAACCCTAACAACAGTATCATGTGATCTACCTTTATCTTTAAGTAATAAACTTTCCATTGAGAACCATGAAGGATGTTGCTGGTTTAAGGGTTTGGAACAAAAGGTCATGTTTTTTTGGGGGTACTTTTTCTGGTATAACTATTTTTAATTAATGTTTTTACATCCTCATTAATTCTTGAACATGTGTATTTTGACATTTTTATGAAGAAGAATAAGTATTAGAACCCACAATGAAAGCAACTCTAGCTGAGCAGTCCAGTGAAGACCACGAAATCACAAGACACATTAATAAACCCATACTTTGGATCCATCATTTATGATCTATATTTGTACTTAAATACTTATAAAACATCAGTTTTGGTCTTTTGTGATTGACAAAGAACTATCTACAGTAAAAAATACTCTAGAGAACCAATAATAGTCCCCCGTGCTGAAGGAACTCTCATAAGTTGACAATAAAATAGTACATATGAAAAGAATAAAAAAGTTGTAACTGAACAGTACTGTTGACTGGAACATACTATAGCAGGTCCATGTGTTTCCAAAGGCCGTAGGCAACAGGCATCTCAGAATGACAAAAAACCTCACAACAAAACCAAATCAACAAATAAAATTAAGTATATCTGCTTATGTGAAAAAAGGAACAGGAGAATAAGGAAACGGAAGATGCAAAAGCTTATCACCTCGGAGCTTGGGCAAAGACTTCCAAAAGTTCTGAGGGACTTGAATGTCCAGTTCTGATTAAATCTAGGAACTGTGACCAGGTTCCTCGGACAGCTTTGAAAAAGAATCTCAGTCTTAAAATACGATTTCACTACTTTTCCTTTTTTTTTTTTTTTTTTTTTTTTGTTTATCTAATATAAAAACAATCCTAATTGAAAGTGCACGGCTGAATATTTGACTGAAATATTTGTCTCGATTATAAACAAACAATTTCTTTTATAGTTTCAATAAGCCAAAGTTTTTCAGTTCTGAAAATTAAGTTTTGACAGAGATTTTTTTTTTTCCTTACACATTGGTAATAAAACTAATAAAGATATCAGTGGTGAGGGAAGGCAAATGATGAGACAGTGTGAAATTCTACAAAATTAAAAGAAAGTAATTATGTGATGAAATATATTTTTCCAGGGCACAGTATATGTTTGAGCATCCAGTTTGCAAAACACGAATTTATGCTTTATTTAAGCACATTATTTGGGTTGATACTGGGTATTTTATATCCTGATATTCTATATAGACCATGAAGTCAATCTGTTTCTTCATTATGCCAAGAAATCTGGTGGGAAGCAGTGCAGTTCGGATATAAAAACTGATGATGCCGTGTGGTAGAAGAGGAGCAATCATATTTTTTGTGTAGGCAATCCAAGTTCCTGAAAGATTGCTTACAGTCATGATGTTTGGTAAGAAAATGGAGAGTGAGGTGAAACCAGTGTTTCGCCTTCATTTGTGATCTTCCTCCATATACCTGCTCTGTAGCTATACTTTCCCCCATCACCTGTCTTAAACATTGTGTCGGGTGACACACTGAGGTATTGAGACTTCGACATCTATCTCCAGTTATATTAGACAAGCTATATTCACTACAGTTATGTGGTTCTTTCTATTCATGTCACAAATGGAGTAAGTAAAAGAGACTACTTTATGCAGTACATAGCAAGATCATAGGAAACCTAGTGCTAAGTTATTTGCAGGCAATCTGGTTTGGGTGTTTGTGACAGATGGAAGCTCAGTCTGTCCTGAAGTTCCCTCATTCAGTTTAGATGCTTGGTATAAATTCTAATATACGTTCTAGGTTGTAAACAGTAATCTGCTCCTACTCATTTCACAAGTCATAGTCATATAAATTTGCAATGCAACAAAAAGCAACACACTGTACAGACTTTTTTTTCTTTGCAGAACCAGAAAAAAAGCTGAAAATGAAAATTATGTTCCAAAGCATGCAGAAGAAAAAATGCAACATATTCGTTTATGTGAAGTCAACTATAAAACACATTGAAATTATTTCATACAGATGACTTTGTGTCATATCACATAGTTTGCTTGCCTTAAAAAAAAAAAAAAATTCCTATTCAGCACATCTGCTTATTCAGGTTGTACATTCCCAAACTAGTGTGATTTACATTTGAATGAAGTTTCCAATTTTATTGAGTGACATGGAATCTAATTAGATTCTGCCTGTAAGAGAGGAGTGTCAATTATAAAAAGTAAGGCTCTGGAAAATTAACCTAAATAAAATTTTACTGAACAGAACATGCAATTACAATCAACATCAGAGTGCTTCAATTATTACCTCTAGATTTTTATTTCTTATTTTATTTTCTCATGAAGAAATGGAGAGTCAACAACTGGACTATTAGCAGTGTGTTATTGATGACATTAGAATATCTTCTTGTATGGTGCAAAAGAACGGTGTCCAGTTTTAGTGGTATCAAATATGAAGCATCCCTCTGGAAGGACTTATTATTAATAGAACCTGAAATATAGAGGATTTGATTAATAAAATTAATATGTTCAACACTGTTGTGGGGGTCTGCTACAGACTGCTTGATTGGAAAGAAGAAGTAGATGAGACCTTTTTCATACAATTGGAAAAAGTCTCACGTGTGTAGGCCCTGGTCCTCATGGAGGACTTTAACTGCCCCAGTGGTTATGCTAGAAGGACAACACAGCAAGGCAGAAGTAATACAGGAGCTTTCTGGAGTGCATTGATGACAACTTCCGAACACAGGTAATTAAGAAGCTGATGAGGGGAGATGCTGTCCTGGACATGATACTCACAAAGAAAGAAGAAATGGTCAGGGATGTGAAGGCTGAGAGCAGCCTTGGCTGCAGTGACCATGGGACAGTGGAGTCAGGATCCTGAGAGGAAAAAAACAAGGCAAAAAGCAGGATCACAACTGTGGACTATGGAAGAGATTTTGACCTTTTCAGAGATCTGCTTGGAAGAACCCCATGGGATATGGTCCTGGAGAGAAAAGAGGTCCAGGAGTCCTGGCTGATTTTCAAGAATCATCTCCAAGCTCAAGAATGGTCCATCTTGACTTGCAGGAAATCAAGCAAAGGTGGCAGGAGGCCTATATGGTTGAACAAGGAGCTGCTGACATCTCAAATATAAAAAGGAAGTATATCAGATATGAAAGCAGGGTCAGGTGATCTGCAAGGAATATAGAGGCACTGTCCTAGTGTGAGGACTTGGAAAAAAGAGCACTTCACTGCTATCCTCAAAAAAGGGTGAGACAAAGAATCCCAGGAGCTACAAACTGATCATTGCAATCCCTGGAAAGGTGATGGAGGAAATCCTCCTGGTAACCTTTTCCACATATATGAAGGACAGGGAAGTGATTGGAGTAGTCAGCATGGATTTATGAAGAGTAAATCATGCTAGACCAACCTGAGAGCCTTCTATAATTGGATGACTGATTTGGTACATGAGGGGAGAACAGCAGATATTTTTGTCTATACTTTAGTATGGCTTTCAACCATCTCCTATAACATACTTGACAAACTGATGAAGTATGGACTAGACAAGTGAACATTTAGGTGTATTGAAAACTTAGGTGAACTGTGATGCTCAAAGGGTTGTGATCAGCGGCAAAAAGTCTAGCTGGATGGCAATCGCTACTAGAGTAGCCAAAGGGTTGATACTGGGTACAATATTGTTTTGCATCTTTGTTAATGACCTACATGATGAAACATCCTCAGCAAGGCTGTGGATGATACCATTCAGAATGACCATGGTGGGCTGGAGAAATGGGTTGATGGGAACGTCACAAAGTTCTACGAGACAACATGCCAAGACCTGCACTTGGGGAGAAATAACCCCATGTATCAGTACACAGTAGAGATGGATCAGCTGGAACGTAGCTTTTCAGAAAAGGATGTAGGAGCCCTAATGAACACTAAATTGACCATATGTTCATGGTAAATTTTTTAGTTTCTTTCAGAGAATGGGGGGGGGGGGAGGCAGAGCTATGTGCCCCTATGTGCCCTCATGGTAAAGAAGGGCCAACAGCATCCTGGGCTGCATGAGGAAGAGTGTTACCATCACATTAAGGGAATTGATTCTTCCCCTTTAGTCAGTCCTGGGGAGGCCACATCTAGAGTGCTGTGTCCAGGTCTGGGTTCCCTGTGGAGGAATGGCCCGTCATTAAAGGCACGAGATGTTTGGACAAGAAACACCTGCTAGCTAAGCACGCAAGTTGTAAGGACACTAACCTTGAAGCTAAGCAAGAACTTACAAAACAATAGATTAAGGAAGCTCGTTATGAAGTTCGTTATCTATAGATGGAACTGAATCCTGGATACAGAGCTATTTTGAAACATGTTAATAGCCAATTAGCATAAGTGGAAAATTACTGTGTTGAACTGAAAGGTATAAATAATCCTATGCTTTGCAATAAAGTTCGAGTCATCAGCTTAACTCATATTGAGCCTGTTCTGATTTCTCCGCAACCCCATCCCTGCGTTCCCTGCAGTTCCCCAGTACAAGAAAGATATGGATATACTGAAGTGAGTCCAGTAAAGGTCCACAAAGATGAGTGAGGGAATGGAGCATCTGACATACAAGGAGTGGGTGAGAGATCTGGGACTGTTCAGCCTGGAGAAAAGAAAGCTCAGGGTGATCTTGTCAATGTGTATAAATAAATACCTGATGGAGTGACTGAGGAAGATGGTCAGACTCTTCTCAGTGGTGCTCAGTGCAAGGGGAGGAGGCAATGTACACAAATTGAAACACAAGGAATTCCATTTAAACAATCCTCCTCCACCCCCGTTTTTCTCTAAGGTTGATCAAACACTAGAATAGGTTGCCCGGAGTGGTTGTAGAGTCTACATCCTTGGAGATATTCAAAACTCAGCTGGAGACAGTCCTGGGCAATATGTTCTAGTCGAACCTGTTTTGAGCAGGGGTGACTGGAAAAATGATCCCCAAGGGCTGGTTTCCACGTTCGGCTATTCTATGATTGTATGATTATACTTCAGAAATTAGTCTGTTTTATTATATTTTCTGTTTCCTACCAAGTCTTTTTTCATACACTGCCTTTTTATAATAGCTTATCTTTAACAGGGAATGGTATTGTTTAATCTCTACAGCATTTATTTTATACTGCCAGGAGATCCTGATGCCAGGATCTGCAGTCCTGCAAAACCGGTAACATTATATTTATACAGGAAATAGCACAGGAAATCTCTCTGAATCAGTATCAGTAACTTAAGCCTAAGAACCTCTGCCCTGTAAGATTTCTTTACTGTCAAATTCCATTGTGGATTAGCCAGATTCAATCTCCATTAGAGCATCAGGAACTACATAGCTATGGGATGCAATGAGAGAACAATTTGTTCTGAAAAAACATAATCCTCCATACACTTGAGTCTGAAAAGACCAAAAGTTTATCTGAGTCTACCGCAGAGTCTAGCTCACAAATGTTGCTTTTATTTTGCTGAAACAGCATAAGTTTTTGTTATGTTTTTCTGCACACCTGACACACCACTGTTTTAGCAAATAGTGTTATCTTCAGACAGTCATCCAGCTTTTTACAGACAACTTTTCAAGCGTAGAACTGAATATAAAAGTTTCTTAGATACATTTTTGCAATGTTCATTAGATGCTTGAAGAAATAGAGATTTTTTTAGGCATTAATGTGCAACAGTGTATTACAGTGATAGTATTGATATACTTTTTTTAACAGTCTTTCCCCATTTTTATTGAATATTGCTAAAGGCATCCTATGGCAATATTGCAGAATGGGAAACTGTATGCAGAATTATTTCACTCCAGATGTTTGCTACTACAGTAGTAGTAGGGATAGCAGTTAAAAGAGACCAATCATTAGAGTATAGGGACCAACTATAAATGCAACTATGTTAAAAATACAGATATTTTTGAACTAAAGTGATAGCTCGCCCTCTTCAGTTCCTCTGAACTTTGAGTCCAGATTTAAGCCTTTCTGAAGGTGGACCTTATAAATCAAGGAATTCATGAGTTCAGACTCAAGAAATCCAAAAGACACTCAAAAGCAACAGTAATTCCAATTCCCTGCCACAATAAAACTGCTTATGGAAAAAGGAAGCTAATTCATATAAAGGGCATTTTTCTCTGTACCAACTCTACACCTAAATGACGTGCAGAAAGTAAGACAAACACCATGATTTTGTATTTTAAGTATATGTTCCTTTGTCACCACCTTTAATGTAAACACAAAGAACATCACTGGAACCTTGTTACCTCCAACATAAATTAGAAGATCTATCAACAAGCAATTTTTTTTTCCACGTGTAGAAAGAAAATAATGTGATGTATGACAATTGTTACCCATGCTTTGCAGTGAATTACTGTAAGAGGTTTAGATTCCATGATAATAACACTTTCTTTAACTTCATTAAAACAGATCTGAATGTAATTCTTCTTTTTTGCCTCTGATTACAAATAATGACAAAAGCAAACCTCCACTATAACATATATGACTTTTTTCTTTCTTGCCTGGTAAGTCTAACCTATGCCTTTATCCATCTTTATTTCCTGAACTTATATAATACATTATTGTAGTCCTCTATTTAGAGTCACCAGTTCCTGCCTTGTCTGCGACTTCTCAGCATAATGAGAACTTTAACTGAACTTGTGTATTTTTTTTTCCTTTCCTTTGATTTGCTTTCACACACACAAACAAATATGCAATGCCTTTTCTTTCTTGTGCTCCATCCACTTTGAGTTTGGCTCAATAGGTAATAGTCATTCATATATATATTCTGCAATAAGCAAGAACAATTAATGAAACGCAGAGTTTCATGGTATCAATATATTCAGAATGGCTTACATCATGGACTCAAGTGGTGCACTAACAGGTCTCTATAACCACTGGTGTCCCTTACCATGGACTCCACTAATCCTGACAGTTCGAGCCAATGACTCAAAAGAAACTGAAGCATAGTATCAGATCAGTTTAATAATTTATTGACTTGCCCTTCAGATATGGTAAGTGATGATTAGATTAAATTCCCCAAATGCTTTCTTTGGAATGCATCGAGTGAGAAAATCATAGCTTGATCAGAGAGACCTGCTTTTTGCCTAATTCTTTTATTACTCTCTCTTATTCATCTGAGGCCACGTGCAATATAGTTGTTAATTGTCTACCTGCCTTTGCTTAGTGTGAAAATAAAATAAAAGGTATCTAGCAAATCCTGTGTGCATTGACTATAATTCTACTGCTATCAGGCAAGTGTGCACACAGGGAATTATTCCTCCTGATGTATTCAGGGCTAGTATCTATCTCTCTCACATTGTTTCTTGATTCCATTGGTATCTTTTGGCTTGGCCTTCATTTGTTATTCCTGGCATACAGAAGAGGAAGTAAAAATCTATGGCCTTGAATATTTCTACATAAAAATGTAAAATTTGATAATGTCTTTTCTGGCTGTTTTCCAAATGTACACATGCAGCTCAAAGAATTAACCTGCTGTTACAGAATAAGCGGTCTTTGCCTTGCATTGAAACACACTTTGTTTGGTATTACTAATAGTAACAAATACAACTTTTCAAACATGTTAATGTTTTCTGCTCCATAGTTTCCAATACTATTTATATACGAAAGTATTATTTTATTCCTTTCCTGGTTTTCTGGCTATTTTATTCCAGGTTTGTTTACTGAACATACATTTAGTTTCATAGTCAGATAAATTATGATGTGCTAATTTCTTGCCTTTTCATTCATCAGAATACCAAAGGACAGTATCCAGAGGGTAACTGTCTGCATGCACATAAGAACTGCTCTCATTTCTTTTCCTGTTTACCTCAGAAGAAGATTTTTTATCCTCACCTCTCTATTACTTCTTATGCCCTAAGAAACCATCCATGGAATTATTTTCTATGCAGGTGACTGCTAAGGATGGACATGGAGGGACTGCCCATACACAAACAAGATCTGAGTCCAGTTAGGATCATTATACAAATTGGTAGTCACTAATGCTAAGTAGGATAGAATCAGTGTCAGTACATACCGCTCAGTGGCATTTATTGTAACACATGCTACTCTCTTAGCAGACCTAAATTACTCCAGTTATGTCTGCGAAGCTTTTGTCACATTCTAACACCCATATCCACTTCAAAGGTCCAAAAGTACTTTATAACTACCAACTACAGGATTTTTAGAGGTGGGCTTAAAAGTGTATATTTTTTAGTGATTGAGTTTTAGGTGTGCTTCTGTATCACATAGACATTTTGGAGAACCAGGTGGCAGTTAATTGGCAGAAGACATAGCATGCACAAATACCAAGACAGACTACTGATCAAATGACAACTGACTTGGAATTAAAAGGGTAATTCTCAGGGAAGTAGTTCCCATTTTTACAGGAGCAATTTTGAACTAAGAAAGAACAAGACACTACTCATCTTTTACCTCTCCCTGTCTCCCCCCTCCCTTACCTCTGGGATTTATGACAAAAGATTGGTCATCATTACATTTACTCATGCATGGATATAGAACATAGGAGGGGATATGTGGAGGGAAAACACATCTTTGCTCTGTTTAGGTACTTGTGGAAGAATAATGTAGGTTTTCCACTCTCATGAGTGAAGATGACAGAGGAATGGATTTTTTCCACTTACAACAGAAGAGGTACATGCTGGAACTTCCTTTAAAAATATGATCTGAGAGATCTTAAAGGAAGCTTGAGTAACTCTACAGTTGACAGCTAGAGGGCTGAGTGAATTCTTACAGGGTCTGAAGCTGTTCTTGCAGAAATCCTGGATTATTTTAGCCACAAGTTTTTACATTAGACTATAATCTGTGGTGAAGTGCGCTCATTTCCTTTTGTTGGCTTCGTTCCTTATTTGAGTGATGTTCCTATGAGACTGATGACTATCAGCTTGGAAAGGCCGTGGTGACTGGGGGAGATTTCTGGTGACTAGAAAAAGAAAAATGTCACATCTGTCTTAAAGAGAGGAGAAGGACCAAGGAAACTGTAGGCAAGTCAACCTTATATCAGTCCCTGTGAAATTTGTGCATCAAAATCCTCTTTGAATTTATTTCTAAATATATGAAGAGCAAAATGTGACTGGGAACAGACAGCATGGATTTAACAAGGGCAAATCATACATGGCCAACCTGATTGTTTCATGTGATGAGATGACAGGGTTTGTGGGCAAGGGGAGGGCAGTGGACATCATTTACCCTGACTTCAGCAAGTCTTTTGACACAGCTTTCCATAAAACAAGATGAGATAAGGACTTGGTAATGTGTCAAAAATTTGGCTAAATTGTCAGACTCAAAGGGTTATAATCAGCAATAGAAAGTCCAGATTTCAGCCAGTTACTAGTAGCTCTGCTCAGGAATCAATAATAGGGTCAACACTTAAGTATCTCTGTATTACATAGATCTATTGATTTATATAGACATCTACAAATACAGTTATTGATACCGTCTATCTCTCTTCCTACCTCTCGATATATGTGATTTGGTGTCCTCCATGAACTTGCTGAAAGTGCACTCTGACCCATTATCCGTGTAGTAGATACAAATAAGTAGATAAAAAATGTCCGTAGTTATATAGATACACCTGTATGGGTATCTGTAGGTACAGATATATAGTCAGCAATGTGCCCTTGCAGCAAAGAAGGCCAGCTGCATACTGTGCTGTATCTGCATTTATGTAGCCAGGTTCTCATCTCTATTTGGCACTTGTAAGACCACATCTAGAGTACTGTGTCCAGATCTGGACTTCCCAGTACAAGAAAGACATCGACATACTGGAGTGAGTCCAACAAATGACCAGTGAGATGGTTTGGGCTGGAGTACTTGACATGAGGACAGCCTGAGAGAGCTTGTTTGTGCAGTCTGGAGAAGAGAAGACTAGAGAGGCTCTTACTGTTACCTACAGGTACCTATAGGGACAGTGCAGAAAAGTTGAACCAGAGTCATCTTGAAGATAGCAACATGACTGTCGCATTAAAAGGAATGCACTTTTGATATTTATCTGTCAGAGTCCCAGGACTTTCACTGATCTGTCTATCAGAGTCCCAGCAAAGGACTTGCACTGAGTCAGATTCACAAAAATTGAAATTAGTTATTTTATTGAGAGCAACAGAACAGATTCAAGATTGCCATTGATAAATTCACTGACTACAATGCACTACTAACTAAGGTTAATATTGCTACCAAAAATAATAATAATAGTACAACAACCCAGGGGTAACATTCACCAGAGGGTGAAAGGCGCAGCGCTTACCCAGAAAGACGTCCCTGCCTGGGGTGGAGGAGGAGAACACAGCCCGTCAACTGGTCCATCAGGTATTGAGATTCTTCTCTCCCAGTTTAACAGTCATTTTCCCCATATTTTTATCCCCAAAATTACAAGGTTTCCCTCCCCTAGGTGAGGTATAGTATGGTTTGGGTGGAGAGACGAGTGCTATAGTCATATATGTTTAGCATGATCTCTATAATCTTCATTAGCATATGCAGGGGTGTCAACTTTAATATGCATTTCCCAGGTAATGAGGCAGAGGTCAGTCATCGGGCACGACAGCCTTTCAGAGAAACAACGAACTACATGGGTTCCTGTTATCTTGTCTTCACTGATGAAAAGCAGGGTTGTCCTGTCTAGACAGGGCTCCCTCTTTATCTGCATCCCGTGCTGGCCAGGTGAGTCTCCACTCTCCTGCGTTGCACAAGAGATAGCAAAGCCAGTCTTAGTTGTTCTTTGAGCACGGAGACTTTACCTCATTATCCAAATTCCACAATGACAGGCAAAAGACAACTTGTTTCAGGGAAAATTCCATCTGTACCTAAGAAAAAAATCTTCACTCTTAGAACAATTGAACAGTGGAATAGGTTGCCCAGAGAAGTGATGGATTTTTCCATGTTGAAAATATTCAAGACTCATCTAATCTAATCTAAGGTCCTTTTCTCAAAAAAGAGTTGAAGCAGGTGGTCTCCAGATGTTTGCTTCCAAACTCAACTCATATAATTCTAAGCTGGAATATGAGAAATTTCACTGAAATATAAGAAAGAAAACTTTTTCTCTGTAAGGGTGATTAAACACTGGAAAGATGTCCACAGAGTCTGAGGGATCTCCAGACCTGGACATGTTCAAAACTCAACTGGATACAACCCTGATCAATGGCTTTAACTGGATGTAGTTCGAGTAGGTGTTGGAATAGATGACTTCCAGAGGCCCTTCCAATGTAAATACTCCTGTGATTCTAATGCTCTTCACATGATGTTTGTGAAACCGATTTTTCCTCCTTGATCTTCCATAAATGTTCAGGTTGAAGCCAGAGCTACTGAAATTTCTGGACTTCGATTCACCAAGGGGAAATTATGCTTGACCAATCTGATAGTCTTCTATGATGGCATGGCTGGCTGGGTAGATGAGGGGAAAGCAGTAGATGTTGTCTACCTTGACTTCAACAAGGTTTTTGACACTGTCTCCCATAACATCCTCATAGGTAAGCTTAGGAAGTGTGGGTTGGATGACTAGACTGTGAGGTGGATTGAGAGCTGGCTGAATGGCAGAGCTCAGAGGGTTTTGATCAGCGACGCAGAGTCTAGTTGGAGACCTGTAACTAGCAGTATTTCCCAGGGGTCAGTACTGGGTCCAGTCTTATTCAATATACTCATCAACGACCTGGATGAGGGGACAGAGTGTACCCTCAGCAAGTTTGCTGATGACACAAAACTGGGAGGAGTGGCTGACACACCAGAAGGCTGTGCCGCCATACAGTGAGACCTGGACAAGCTAGAGAGTTAGGTGGAGAGGAACATAATGGAGTTCAACAAGGGCAAGTGTCAGGTCCCGCACCAAGGGAGGAATAACCCCCTGCACCAGCACAGGTTAGGGGTTGACGTGCTGGAAAGCAGCTGTGTGGAGAAGGGTCAGCAATGTGTCCTTGCGGCCAAGAAGGCCAATGGTATCCTGGGGCGCATTAAAAAGAGAATGGCCAGCAGGTTGAGGGAGGTTTTCCTCTGCCTCTACTCTGCCCTGGTGAGGCCACATCTGGAGTACTGTGTCCAGTTCTGGGCTCCCCAGTTCAAGAAAGACAGGGAACTACTGGAGAGAGTCCAGCAGAGGGCTATGAAGATGGTCAGGGGAATGGAGCACCTCTCTTATGAGGAAAGGCTGAGAGACCTGGGTCTGTTTAGCCTGGAGAAGAGAAGACAGAGAGGGGATGTCATCAATGCTCATAAGTATCTGAAGGGCAGGTGTCAAGAGGGTGGGGCCAGATTCATTTCAGTGGTGCCCAGCAACAGGACAAGGGGCAACAGGCACAAACTGGAACACAGGATACTCCATCTCGACATGAGGAAAACCTTCTTTACTTTGATGGTGACAGAGCACTGGAACAGGCTGCCCAGAGAGGTTGTGGAGTCTCCTTCTCTGGAGGTATTCAAAACCCACCTGGATGCATTCCTGTGCAACCTGCTCTAGGTGAACCTGCTTTGGCAGGGGAATTGGACTAGATGATCTCCGAAGATCCCTTCCAACCCCTACCATTCTGTGATTCTGTGACTTTTATAGTGTAGCTACAGCTGTGCAGATTGAGGATATGTGAACAGAGAGGTGATATACTTCCTAGGCCAATACAACTTAGTTTGATATTGCTTCTCTGTTCTCCATTCCATACAAATACTAGTGTAACTGTGGAAAATGGTACAGTAATTTGTAATGATACAGATTATTAAATTAAGGAGGTGAAGAAAATTGCTTTCAATCCCTATCAGTAGAATTTGCAATTAAACTTGACATGTCTTGCAGTTTGAACATAAATTGCCAAACAAAACAGAATTAATTGCTCAATTCCTTAATAAAGGAATAAAGTATACAAATGTAAGGTCAATAAGCTGCTATGTTTATTCATATTTTTAAGAATTACGTATTCATTGTTGCCTAATATAAGAGATTCATCATGTTACAGTGAAATAGAAAAGGGGAAAAGTCAGGTTAAAGTTGTAGGCAATAATGTAGAAATTAATAATAAAGCTTCATATTGTCATCATTTTCAGTTGCTTCCTTTGTAGTCATAACAGATTCTTCAGGAGCTGCCTCTCTATGCTTATACAACACACAGCAGCAAATCAAAGCCAGCAGCATTTTTACACACCTCATTTACAAAGTAGCCCTAAACATAAAAATATTGTTACAAAATGACACTTATACCTAATAATCTCAGCATTAAGTTATTGGAGAAAAAAAAATTGTTTAACTAGCTTAATAGCAGCCTGTCCAACTGCACAAAGACAAGCTCAGAATAGTTTGGGGTTTTTTTCATTTTTTTTCCCCATCCACAATGCTATATTACAGCACCCTGCAGACAGTAAAGTATCTCTTGCTGTGACAAGTTATTGATCTTGTTTTCCTCTGAGAACCCTAATAAGTCAAACTGCAACTTCCTGAAATATACAGCTGGAGCAGTACTTTGCAAAGGGTACAAGATACGAAGAAATTTGCTCTCCAGTGTTTAGCAGAAAAATGAAATTACATTAGTATAAATCTGTGCGGTTTTGTCTGGGAAGAGTAAGGATGGTCTAAAGCTTAGCAAGCCTATTCAGCGCATCAGTGGTGATACCACCTCCTCTCCCCAGCTCTTCCTGAGGGTAATCCTGACCTTGAATCCTAAATTCTGAAAAAAGAAACGATATAGAGAAATAATTTGGTTCTCTCAAGGTAAGGACAGGAGGAGAAGAAGGTCCTTTCTGGCTTGATAGAGAATTAGAAATTGCTGTCATCTCACTTATTCCTATTGCTTTAACATCAAAAATACGATTTGACTGTGCATGGGAAAATGCAACCGCTTTTCTGGGATGCACAGAATAGATTTTGTTGATCATCTGAAAGTGGATCTAAGGTGAGCTTAAGAGGGACATGTTGACTTAACCTGCTTAACAGCCTACTGAGACATTCATTGCTTTGTTGCCAACAGGCAGTGTCATCAGTTTGTGTGGAACGTTTCTTTTACGTTCTTTGAACTGTGGCAAATATAAGGATTAATTAGATGGAAATACATGATCTACCTTTATCTCAAACAATAATCTCTGACCTTTCTATCTCTGTAGTTCAGTGGACAAAATTATGCGTCTATCTAAGCTCCTTCTACTTTGAAACCTGCTGTGGCCCATCTTGATTCCCTCAGATCACAATCAGTTGGGACCTCAGAGAATGTAATAATATTGTGTAAAACTGGTGTTAAAAGTGAAAGGGAAAATTTCTTTTAGCATCAAGTTGCCTTTTTAGTTGTTATAAACCACATAATCCTTTTAGGTAAATTATCTTAAGCAACATTCAAGATGTGTTGACTTTTAAAACAGTAGATTGCAATTTTCAGTCTACAAGAAAAGTCTTAAAACCTAGCAAACTGAATTATCTCTATTTAACCATTACAGTAGCAATTAGACTGTAATATCTTTGCAAGTCTGGTACCAACGCTCAGCTAAGCATGCAGATGCTTTGCCCAGCTTTTGCCAGATTTCCATTTGTAAGACTTAAGTTCAAATGTTCTATTATGATTATTATTACTATTAGTATAGATTTACATATTGTTCTATGAATACAATGCACTGAAGTAATATTTGCAGATTCTCATCAGACCTTAGATCTTTATCATGTGAGAAAAGGTGCAAACATGAAGCAAAAAGGACTGCAACTATCATAAATATCTAATAGTTGTCTTTTGTGACAAGAGGTGAGAGATCGATGATGCAAGCACTTGGAAAGTTCGATATATAGATGTGAAAGAAAAGACTGTGAAACAAATATACTTCACACAATCAGCTAAGCAATAGTCTCAATTTGCCTCCTGCCTAGCAGCGCTAAATGGTTTTGGAGGTATCGCCACAGCGGAGAATCTCAAGGAAGGATCTGAGACAGGCTAATGTACTGGTGTGTTTTGCATCTGTAAGAGCCATTGTAGGTGAAAGTGTTTAGGGTTCTTTGACAAAGAAAATTCCTACTGTATGTTAAGGCTGGCAGCACTGGTACAGCTCAATTATGAAACGTCTAAGGCATAAAAACAAGAGGCAATGTCTGACCCTGATGAAGTCAATGGTTATTCCTCTATTCACTTCATTTGGAATCAGGATTTTACCACAAAGTTTGTATACGATATGAAGGCTCATAGAGAACATGTGAAGAGGGTGAAGTAATATGAGTAATAAGAAAGAAAGAAAATTTCCAAAGTGATTCAAAATTCTGCTTTTAAGTGAGCTATTTCCTCTTAAGAAGCAAGTGTGAAACAGTTCTGCCAAAGTATTGAACTTGTGAGGAGGAAGTTCAGAGGCTACTTTAGGCACAGCCTGGTCATGGCAGCTTGCCAACTTGGCCTGAAAATCAGAAGATATTCTTCATATAATTGTGAAAATGTAGCCAGGGGCACATGATGCAGGCCTGATTTGCAGAAGCCAGCTGCCTTCTTTTGAAATTCTGGGAGTTTCATATCCCAAAGAGCCAAGACATTAACCTGGCAGACCTGCATTTTTAATGAAAAACATTTGCTCTTGGGTGTGTCAGCAACCATAAAAATGTGGCTTGGCATTAAAAAAGAGAAAAAAGTCTTTATTAAGGACTAATTCACGATTGCAAAATCTTTTCATTTTTTATATGGCTCAAATTATCCCATGTCACTGTGCATGGAAACTCATTGGCACAGATAAATCAGATGCACACTAAAATTTAATAATCTCCAGTTAAATTTTAAGATCTAATTAGAATTTTATAGATTTAATAGTCTAATTAAAACTGATGCAGTCTGTATTTGCCTGTACTTTTGTTAAGGTTAGACTTATCTAACTCAGTAAGTCTCTGATATAATGTCAAAGATGGCTATACATCAGTTTGCAGTTAGCCCCTCCATCATTACCTAACACTTCTCCAGGGGAGAGCGTATATTTCCCTTTAACTTAATACTTATATTATATGAAACCTTTTATAAGCAGTCACAGAATCAGCCAAACAAAACATTTCTGGTGCTTGACTAGTAGGTCATCTTTTATCACTAGCCACAAGGAAAGACTTCTAGATTTGGAGCTGTTTCCAGCAGCCCCTGCCTGTGGTTCTCAGGTAAAACAGCACAGCACCGGTGGCTTTTACAACTTTTTGAAAAGCCAGAAATTTGTGGCATGTAGAATTGACATATTCTTAAATGAAAAACAGCTTATTTGGGAAAAATAGAATACTGAAAACGTAGATATTTTTAAGTCAGGAAGATCACTTATGCAGAAATCATTTTCGTCAGGGCATTTACTGAATAGAAATTCTGAAGATTTTTATTTTCAGCCCTTTAGCGACATGTATGTGAAAAGTGACAGCCTTCTGTACTGCAATGAGTGTGGTAAGGTGGTTGTAGTAAAGACTGCACTGTACACTGATTAATTAAGGAAATAATGGGTTTTCTTTGGGCATTTTATGAGTAGTATAGAATGTCCTAAAATCAAGAGCTGATACCTAGTCACACGTTTAAGGTGATCGCAAAACTGAATGTTACAGACTGTGTCAAAGATACCAGCTTGAATCAGGATATAATTTTTCCTCCTCTTTTTAGTTATGCAGCTGACTTTGGAGTCACAGTGTCCTTCTCAGAAGACTGCTTACTGAGGGTTGAGGGAGCAATGACTTTGTGAGAAATAACATCGGCAAGATTATTCACCACCACCCTTCACCATTTGTTCCTAAATTTTGCCAAAACAACTTCCTGTTCCATAAATTTTTTCCAGGTATCAATGCATATTGTCTTATTCTGGCTCCATGTTACACAATGCATCCTGATTACTTAACTGTGGATCAGGGTTCCGCTTCCCAGCTAGATTGCATTCTCTGGAAAAAATACAGCATTCTTTACTTGTAACCTCCTACAGAAAGGGTATGTTGGCCAAACAGCCAAACCTGTTTGTTTATTTTAAGAATCCTTTCCTTCTTTACTAGGTCTTTGCTGCCCATGAAAAAAATTAGTTGCAGAAGCTAATAAAAGTCAAAATATTAAATAGAATCAGAAGTAGCAGAGTTTTCTTCTTTTTGTAGTCCATTTGTCTTTGATTTCAAACAGCAGATTGTTGTGGGACACCACAATGGAGGTGCCACATCATGTAAAAGAAACTACTGGCAGGGTTTGGGTTAGGGCAGAGCTCTGAATACCAAACAGCACCTTTCTGAGAGTTTCATTTTTGCTTGCATGGGTACTTCACCTTTCAAACTCAAGTGCGTTGATGACCTTTACTAACAGAATAAATAATAAATCAACAGCAGGACACAAAATGATTAGCCTCTTTAAAAATTGGTGGTATTGCTGCTAGTGTGAAAGATCTAACTATTCAATTTTTCTTTATTATCTTAAAAAGAAATATATATAGGTATACACATATACACACATGTGCATGTACAGAATAGGAGAACTGCATGTCCATTACCACGGAGTGTGGAATGAAAGGAACAAAAACTGGAGCTGAGTGGCTTCAGACATGAAGTAACACCCCAAAAAAAGCCATTCATATACCATATTACTATGCATACTGGACAAAATTTATCAAGCAATGCAGACTACAGGGCTTTGTACTGTTTTCTACTGTATAGCCAAAGCCCAAATATGGGCAATGTTACATTGGTCAGACCAACCTTTCCCAAATGTATTTACATAAACATCACCATTGTTGTTTTGCTTGTTGCAGTAGAGAGGGGCAGAGTAATGTTTTAAAAAGAGGAGGGCCTGTACAAGCCAGCATCTTTGCTAGTCTGCTCTGTAACAGCAATGGCAATACTTCAGCCAGAGTAAATGTTCAGGTTGTTTCTGCACAAGTAAATTGAACAAGGCTGGAACACAGGTGCAAGAGATGACATGCAATCATTCAAAGAATTCAACTGTTAGCATAATACCTAGCAATGATTTGGCCTGGTGTAATTAGCACTATCCAAGCAAAGACCAGGCAACCCCTTCTAGTGGGAAATAGTTACATGGTCAGTAGCTGTACCCTATTAATTGACCTCTGGGCCACAGAATGATTACTGAGCCTATTTACTGTTACAGATGTAGGCAAAGAATCTTTCTCCTTCCTCATATGTCACCACATATCTCTGGTTTCTTACCGCTGGTGAAGGGGATCACAGAGAGTTGAAAGAATTTAGTGGATTTGTGGTGGAATTGTATGCCTGTATCTCAAATACTATGAGCAGCTGGTCCTACCCATCTCAAAACACAGTGTAAAAGAACTAGAAAATGTTCAGAAGAAGGCAACAAGAAAGATTAAATATTTTGAACGGACCATTATAAGAGGAATGACTGACAAGTCTCTGAATCTCTTGCTTGAAATGGTGACAGCAGGATGATGCCATTACAGACATCTGTAAAATCATGAACAGCCAGGAGGGGGTGACTGAGAATCTCATGTCCACATCTTCCTTCTCCCAGTACAAACACTTTGGACATATACTGCAGTCAGCAAACAAAAGGAGCTCTTTCTTCAAGCAGTTCGTAGTTAAGCTGTAGAACTCTTTGCCATAGGATGTTTACATAATTTCAAGACGAGACTGGACAGATTCCTGGGGAAATAAATTCTGTGGGGTTTACTAAATACAAATGAACTACCTCAGGCTCAGTAAGGCTCCAAATCAGAAGTAATCCGAGTCTGAAAGAGCTTTCAGAAATATTATATGCCTACCTTGATCTGTACTCTCTAGGCATCCATTTCAGCCAGTGCTGGAAGCAGGACACTCAGGTGGGTGTACCATTGGTATGATACAGTTCTTGTATACTCTTTTTGAAATCAAATGAAACAAAGTCATGATATGAGAGTGGCTGGCAAAAGGAGAGCAGTTGGGCTGCCATACAAAAGCTCCCAAAATCTGCCTATGGCTCAGGTGAACCACGTCAGCTAAAGAGCCAATGAGTTCAACTTATATTTATATTCCTGTTCAGAAGAAACAGAACATAATGAGAGGTCCGAAAAGGAGATAGATATTACAACAGTACCAAAGTAAGCCAAAAATCAATGGACCTGTGTTTACTGCCCACAGAACTGTAGCTGTGCCCATGGACATACACATACAAACCAGTGCTGATATACCTCAGCAAGGCACTTAAAGTAATGACCTAATCCAGAGGCTGAATCTAGCTGTTTCTCATGATGGGTTTTTTTGTAGAATTTCTGATGTCTTGAAGATTTACTGAACAGTATGTTGTTTTATTCATTATTACTCCTAAATCACAAATTAAATAAAATTTATGTCATTATGATACAAAAACATTGGATTTTTGATTGAAATCAACTATAGAGAAGTTTCAATTTTTTTGCAGGGAAGATGTGAAAATTCTTTCTGTAGTTTTCATGTAAAATTTATACAGAATCTCAATGGTTTCTCTATCCACGAAGATAAACTACAAAAGTATTAGTAAGTAGAGAATTCCAAAGTATACTTGTGCTTTCCATGCATTCTTTGAGCAATCTCACTAAAACAAAATGTAAGTTTGTATGAAACAAGCATTAGGCTAATATTAAGACTGATAAAAGACAAGTGACGTTGTGACTTATATCTGACTGTATAACTACACTCTACCACCACATTCTGAAAGACATTCTTGAAAAGAAAGCCATTTGCATCAAAACTTCATGGTCACCAGTTAAGATTTGACTTATCTGGGGAGTAAAAAAAAAACCAGCTAGTGTGTCTATTATAAAACAAATATCGACCTTTTCCCACAAAACTATTGCTCATGAGTAATAAAATTTCATTTGACACTGAATTACTCTAATGCTATGGCCTTTTTCTGTAGGCATTGTGCAAGAGGACCTGTAATTTTGTGTTTCAGACAGCATTTAACTGCTGTTATTCTACAGTATGATTCACATTTTCCTGCTAGGAACAAATTCTTTCACTTTCTTTGATAATTATGTTTCTAGTTAGCTTCTCCCATTTTTTCCCTGTATACTTGTCATAATCCCAAAAATATACATTGCAACATAAAACTGTATTCTAAAGAGTAATTGTGTAGCAGAATAGTGATTATCTGTCCTATAGATATAAAAAATCTAAATGAGGATTTTGTCTACTTGAGAATTGTTTTTCTTTAAATTGAGTGCGTATTTCCAGAACATTAAATTTTTTTTTCTAAAGATAGCGTAAGCCTAAGGAAAAAAAAAAGAAATAATATATATAGTTTCAGAGAGAAGAGAAATGTCCTATTCCTATGGAAATCGATGGACAAGTACTCCAAAAATGGTATTTCTAAATGTCTTTTAAATGCTCTTGTTACTTTCTAGGAAGCTGAGACATAAATCTGAGTGAGATGAGAAGAGACTAGAGCATTTATTTCCCACCCCCGCGTAAATCGGAGCTGTAGTCAGCAGGCTGCCATGTAGAAGGCAGGCACCGTTCCATTTCGTCTGCCTGTTTCTGAATGTGCTGGCCTTTGTGGTGCATTCCGTGCTGTGCAGAGCAGAGCTCAGTGCGCTGTGTCAGCGTGTGTATGGTTCACATACATGTTGTAAACGCAATGAACACACCTATAGAAGCAGGCTTTCTGAGGACTTGGAAGTCCTGGTCTATGAATCTGAGGCATTAATTGGTAGATTGATGCAGAGGTGCTCAAGCCAGTGAAACAGAGATGTTTTGGGGCGTGTGCAGGGACAAAACTTTTGGTACTTAAAACTATATTCACCTGGCATTTCACTTAAAAACATTCACATGGCATTTCACTTAAAAGCATATGATCATATTTAGTCTTTTCAGTACATTTCAGAAAAAGATGGCATGAGATTCAAATATAATTAAAACATGCAAGTGTTTAAGAGCACAATCTTTTCTACATGAACTGGAAATTATGTCAGGATTGTGAACAAACCAAAATAAGCAGAAATTCTAAGTACTGAGAAAGAGATTAAAGGAGAAAAGTAGCTAGTAACAAAATAAATATTAAAAGATGACCTTCTAAGATATGAAATGTGTTAATTGATGAAATACAAATAAAATAAGGCAAGGTATAAAATGAAGTGATGCTACGAACAGCTACTTCAGAAGCACTCCTGTAATGAAAAAACACCTAATTCCAAATCACAGAATGTGTGGCTCATTGCTGACAGCAGCACTCTGAATATTATGCCCAAACAGAAAGGGAAATATTTGTCATTGTGTGGAAATCAGAGATTTTATTAGTGCAATAATTAAGAGCACAGAAAAAATGGATTATAACCCCACAGAGAACATTCTTGATAAAATTCCAGATTTTGTGCTACTAAAAATTCAATACTTGAGATCAAGCTTAACTTGAAATGCCATAATAAACATTTCTTTTTTCAGTGAAAAGCCATAGGATGTGGTACAAGGGAAAAAGACTTGGAAGAGCAGGTGCACATAATAATTTGCCTATGAGCATACACAATAAACAAATGAAAAAAAGAGAGAAACAGAGAATAGTGACACAAGGGCTCTTATAAATCAATCAATCAGTCAAACCAAATCAAGGCATCCTGCAAAGAAATGACACATTCTCTTCATTTTAAATTTGTAAAATCTCTGGGGGCAAACAAAAGCTATTGGAGCCAAGGAAGACAGCAGTGCGAAAAGAGGAAAAAATTTAATGGACCAAGGGACTCTGAAAAATATGTATAAGAATGTAATTGTATGGCAGTACACTAAAGACAGATTAGAGGTTAATTTTGCTGGTAAAATATGAACAAGCAAGCAGGAAAATAATTTAAAAAAAAGGTTTGAGATTATTATATTTGAATGAAGTACCTGATGCAGAACAGTGGAAACCAGGTGACAATTCCTGATGCATCTAGTCATTCCAGGCAGCATTTTGAAACGGATTTATTCACACAGAAGTGTCCATTAACCACCAATAGCTGATAATTACAGTTTTATGATTTGGTTTGGTTTCCAACAACTTTACTAAGTAACATATTAGCTGGCAATGTATCACATTAAGCCCAGACAATATTTACTAGACACAAGTTTTGCAGTGAATTTCTTGTGAATAACATAGGACAAGACATATCTGAAAAACTGTGAAGATTTGAAAAGGATTGATTTTTGGATATAACGAGCAGTCTGTGCTACCAGCAATCCAACAAACAGAGGAGCTGAAAAACATACACACAAGCAACCAGATACCAACCAAGCCAAAAGAAGAGTCACAGCACTTCTTTTGATTTACTTTGCTGTTAACTCACCCATGCTATCCTAGACTTCATTTGTGTAATTAATGAATGGGTGGGACAAATCAAAAGCACCTGCAAATGGCCCCTTCTTTATTGTTCACCCTTATAAATCTAGTTGATTGGACAACAGAAGGCAGAAATACAAGAAACTCTTAGAATAAAGCAATGTCAAAGTAGCTGATGGCACCATGGCACCGTAACTGAAAAAGAGAGGTCATGACTGTTAAAGCATGGAATGGACAGCTTGGAACACATAGTCTCACATACTTGAGGCCTTCTGATAGTTAGACAACCACAGCTGCTAATGGAAAGATGACCTGTGGTAATGAAACCGTGACTGAAACGTGAACCTGCAGAGCCTTTTGCAGCACCACAGAGCGGAGGGAAATCAGAAGAAGTAAGACAAGCACAATCAAGAGTATAAAAAGTGTACTTGGGGTGGAAGAGTAAATTAAACCCAGAGAACAGGACTACAATACATCCTGATGCTGTTATTAACCAAAAATATTAGTAACAGCACCTACAAATGTAACATGTTTAAAAGGGAGTACAGCATTCTTGAAAATATTCTGGTTCTAACAACAGTGTAAGAAGTGACTTTAAGATGATATTTCTTGATCACTGTCTCCTTTTTGTGCTGAGCTGCTGAAAAGGAATGTGAGTTTTCTATTGTTTTGGAAAGATTAACCATACCCCTCTTCCCGCCTGCCAACACAGAGAAAGAGAGACACAGAGAGATGGAAAGAGTGAGAAACTCTCTCATATCAGGTAAGAAATTGGAAAGAAATCTGAGCACAACTAAAACATTTACAGGGCAGATCCTTATTTGGTGGAAATCAATTGAAAGCTGAAACAGCAATTTCCACTAGCTAAACACCTAAGCCTTAATACGTCCATCACAGTTTAGAGCAAAAAGCTGTCTAAATGTAGGACAAAAACTTCAACTTGAATAATCTGGTGCTACATAACTATTTTGAATAGATATATTCTGTACTAAACAATAGACACAAGTTGAAATAACTCTCAGCACGGAAACAGGAAAACACCTGTGTCCCAGTATTTTACAGTTGATGGTCAGTTATTCAGCCCTGTCATTTGATGGAGTTGCTAATCCTGAGTGTGCTATAAAAATAACAAAATGTTTCCTTTAGGTATGTCTTGCTTAAATAATAAACAGGCATTTTAACAAAGGAATATTGTCATGTCAATTATACAGATTAGGTCTGCAGCTTAATACGCTTTAATACTAAACACAAAAGAAATATTTCAAAGGTTCAGAAAAGAAATATGTTAATGTGTATGAATGTTTATGTATATTGAGCATTTTAGTCACAGAGCTACTTGGTTAGATAAATCAGTTAATAAAATAAATCAATGAATCAGACTAATGAATGTAGAGTGGCTATGTTATTTTAATGACTAAACTCGTGACCCTTCACATGTAAAAAGCTTGCAGCCTTCCAGCAGCAGGATTAGACGTAGGACAGGTTTGAGGTGCAGAAGCGCTTGGCGGCTCCCCTCCTGAAGGTGAGAAGCATGGCTGGAGGCTCAGCGAGTGCCCTGCCAGCACACCTCCGGGCAGCTGCAGTTGCTGGATAAATGGACATTAATGAGGTGAGTAGGTGTGTAACGAACAGTCCTTATGAAGCACAAAAAAATAACAGCAGGAGAACTCCAGACAATAATTAATCCAAGAGCCATGAGTTTACCCACACTGTTTCTCAACTGGCATATTATGTGAACCAATACAGTAACTGTGTGGACAAATGAACGATCAGACATTAGGACATGGAGGACTTGATGCTTCTTCCTTTCAAAGCAGAGGAATAATGCCCACGGACATGTCTAGGACAGCATCACATCCTCCTGCCTTAGCCCCACAAACTACTTGGGGTGAGCAGGACACTGTATTTACAGGCAGCAACTTGTGAGATTATGGTGGAGGCAGAGGATCTGTGCTCCCCGTTAAATGCCTGACTAGTGTGTACCACTTCAGCTCATAGCAGTGGTCCCCATCATTCTCTAGGCTTATATAAACATAAAGACAATACCTGAAATAACAAAAGGCATTTCTATCAAATCTTATAAAATACTTATTGGAAAGAATAATAGTAAAATTATTCTCAGAATAAGGAGCTTTCTAAATTCTCCATCAAATCCTAAAGATTATATCAATCATAGAATACCTCCTCAAAGGGATCATAAATACAAACTGTGTAACTTGAATTACATAAAATTTAAAAAAAGATTTTTACTTCCAAAATAATTTGTTTCAAATTTTAGCTGACATAATAAAAGGGTGTGATCTATGACAAGGTTATAACAGTAATACTTAAAATGCACACAATTTTAGCAATCCTATGGTTTTCTAGTTAACATTAATTCTGTCCTTATGTCACTGCCGCTGTTTCTCAGCACTATAAATGAGACGGCTTGGGAAAGCCAAAAAGAAATTCAGAATTGCACCATATCTTGGACGATGATGGACATCTTTAAACTTCTTCTGAAAGACAGTGTATTTCATTTTATATTTTTATTAATTCTACAACTTAGAAAAATTGCAGAACAGATGCAGAATTCTCACATAACAATATCCTCTATACACTTTCTATAAAATCATTAGATCCACTGTGATACAGATCCACCATAAAAAGTATCATATACATGTTTTAATAGTTTATTGACTCTTTCACATAAGCCTGAATTTGAGTAATCCATGAGGATCACCTGAGGTGATCTACTCTCTACTCAACACTTGTCACGACGCACCTGGAGTACCAGGTCCAATTCTGGTACTGCCAGTTCAAGAAAGATACAGACAGACTGGAGAGGGTCCAAAGGAGGACCACAAAGATAATCAAAGAGCTGGAGAACCTGCATTATGAGGAAAGACTAAAGGAGTTACGTCTTTTCTCCCTGGAGAAGAGAAGGCTTGGGGGGAGCTCATCACACTATTCCAGTACTTAAAAGGCAGCTACAAAGAAGATGGAGGCTCACACTTCACACGGAGCCACATGGAGAACACAAGAGGCAACAGGTACAAGTTGTACTGGGAGAGGTTTCATCTCAATATAAGAAAGAAATTTTTTACACTGAGAACAATTACTGGAACAATCTCCTCAGGGATGTGGTAGAGTCCCAGTCGCTGGAGGTTTTCAAGATGCAATTGAACAGGGTGATAGACAATCTCATCTAGGCTCCCTTTCCCACAAAAGGTTAGATCAGATGATCTTTCAAGGTTCCTTCCAACCTGGGCTGTAACCTGTAATCCTGTAATCCATGCTGAACAAGCCTTAGTACCTCAGCCTATCCTCACAGGGCAAGTGATCCAGACCCCAGACAGCTTGGAAGCCCTCTACTGAACCCCTCTACTGAACTTGATCCAGCACTTGTTCACTATCTTTCCTGTACCGGGGAGCCTAAAACTTGGACAGAGTATCCAGATGGGATCTCATGAGTGCTGAGCAGAGGGATATAATCCCTCCCCTCTGTGTTCTGGCTGTGCCCCTGTGAACACCACCCAGGGTGCCGATGGCCATCTCTGCAGCCAGGGCACGCTGCTGGCTCATGCTCAGCTTGTGTCTGCCGAGGCCCCCAGGTCCCTTCCTGCAGAGCTGCTCCCAGCCAGGCAGGCCCGGGCCTGTGCCCTTGCACCTGTGCTTCCTGCCCAGGGGCAGCGGTTAGTGTTTGTCCTTGCCAAATTACGTGTCCTATTGGTGTGTTCCTCCAGCCTGTGTAGGTCCCTCTGAATGGTAGTCCTGCCCTCAAGTGTGCACCTGTTCCTCCAAATGGGTGCTGTGTGCAAATGTGACAACAGTGTGCTCAATTGCTTCCTCCAGGTCACTGACAAAGAAGTTAAACAGGAAAGGTCCTAGTACAGACCTCTGTGGTACTCCACTTCTTGCTGATCTCCAGGTAGACTAAAACCCATTTACTACAACCCTCTGAGCCTGATCATCTAAACAGTTATTTATATGTGCCATACACCACCCACTCAGACTGATTTTCATACCAGAATATTTTTGGAGAACATGTCAAAAGCCTTGCTAAAGTTGAGATGAATGCCATCCACTTTCATGACATTTGACTTTACCCTCCAATATTCTGTATTCAGTTTCTTTTCTCAAGATGCTGCTGACACCCTTAGTAGATGTGGTTTCATCTTTAAGAGAGTTCCTGAGAATACAGGGAATTTTAAAGTATTCTAAATTTTTCTCTTCCATGATGATTTTTCCAAGTACAAACAGTAAATTTTCATGTCCTGATATTATGTTTCTTTAAAACCTGTTTTGGCTTGTCTAATCCTGTTGTCAAGATCACAGTTATTTATCATCTGTTAGCTCTCTCTCGTATCTATTATTAGAAAATATATGCAAGTATATGTTCTTTATAACAATGATTTACGAACTGGAAAAAGTACGATTCTGAAACTCAATGGTGCTCCATATGGCCCTTCATTTGTAACAGTGCACTTCAATCAAATATGATCCACACTCCACAGGAATGTTTAAAGGTTTTTAAGTACAATTATCTTGTGCCACTTGTGGTGGTGCAATCCCCCCACACCCCTTAGGCTTCTTGGTACTTGGCGTGATTTCCTCCCCACCTGGGCCACATAATAATACAGTAACCAAAATGATACAGAATGGTCTAACATGAAAGAAAGAAAGGGTGGAGACCAATGGACTAGAACATTATGGCAGCCCCTTAAGTGTATCTGGTTCCCATAGCTTCTACCGTTTGAAGGTGGGGAGTAACAGACTAGAACACTATTGCAACCCCCTAGTGTACCTGATTCCCATGGCTCCTACCATTTGAAGGTAATAACTGTAATCGATCACTCCTGACAACATATGGATCATGGCCACAGAGAGGCAGGTACCAGGACCACAAGTCCTAACAAGTCCTGGGCTTAACCGATGGAAAGTACCAGAATACTCCATCGTCCAAGCTGGGCCAAAGTGGAAAATACATGATGAAAGTCAATTATCTCGGATCCTATAAGTAGTGATTCAAGTAAGGACTCTTTGAGCTCCTTTGGTTCACAGCGGACTGTGGCCAGTAACTCCCCTGAGTTGGGATGTCACTCGGGCAAAAACCTCGAGGACTAGAAGGCCAGGGCAAGACAATCGCTCTCGAGCCTCAAATATTGCCCACTGAGGAATGCTGGTGCATTGTGAGTATTTACTCTAACTCAGAAAAGGAAATTTTAACTATAGACTTGTCTCTCTCTTTCATCCACCTGTCTACTTACATGTTTATGATAAACATACATTAGCTCTATGGATGTGGATGTTCTTCCACTTGTCCGTGCACACAGAGGAGTTCGAAAGGGTACCCACCGGCTTGTTAGAATCATGCAATATTAAGAGATCTTTGATCTCAGCAGTTATAAACCAGGGAGGGGGGGGAGTGTGTGTGTGTATGTGTGTGAACACACACTTATATGCTTTGCTTATATGTGTATACATTAATTTGAGATCTGTGCTTTTGCTCATATGTCTATATATTGGTTTGGAATACCTTATAGTAAGTTAGTGTGAATTTTGTCATCTTCAAATCTGTAATCAAGTCACTGTGCAGTTATTTAGTTAAATCACTTTGTAAAACTTTAAATTAGTTAATGATTAAGTGCTGCTAAAATTCAACCTCTTGATCTGCCTCAAATCACTAATAAATGTTGGATCACTGCTAAATCTGCGACACCACTACGGTTGTCCATGTTTTTTAGGCACCTGAATCACTCCCCGTAATCTCCTAGCTTATTTTTCTGTGGTATCTTACCCAGCAATAGAAAACATTTTTAAATTTGATCAGTCATCAATATCAATGGACTTTTTAAAAAATCTTCTTTTTCTCTGAAAACTTTTGAAATTATATTTGATCTATTTAATCAGTGCAGACATTACTTTTTTCTGCTGGTATATATTCAGTAGTATTCCATCCTTCCTCACTGCTCCCACATTGCTTTTTAGTTTATTCTTAGAATAACATTTCTTCATCTGCATTTTTCAGTTGAATTTTCTCAAAATGCCTTGTGGATCCCAATTCTGCAAGCCTACAATATGACAAAGCTATACACTTGAGCCCTGGTTGATGAACAGATGGGCAGAGAAGAGCTTATTTCTCCACCTTCTCACACGATCTCCAGAGAAATTCTCGCTCTGTCTTCCTTCTGCTATTTCTCCTTCTTTGAGGATGGAAGTGTCACTCAGAGAGATACCACATACAATTGCTGTGAAGACACAGCAAGTTCCAAAAGAGCCTGAGCTCAGAAGACAAAGACAGACCAGGAAGCAGACTGGTACCTATAAGCCTGCATATGAGAACAGATGTCAACTCAAAGTGGAGGGACTTAGCTTAATTTAAACCCAATTATTTTTGCAAGAGATTATATCTATGCTCCAGGAGATGTGATCTCAACATGGATAAATTCACCTGAGCATTCTTTAGTTGAGATAGTTTGTCCAACTATACACTGAAAATAGGTCATCGTGGACTCAATCTCCCAAACATAGGAATCAGGCATTTTTCTGCAGCACAGGCTGAAATCTCAGTGCCAAAAACATGTTTTCCTCTTTATTAACCAAACAGATTAAAGCTGTGCTTTTCTTTCCTGTGCTACAAGCTTATCTCCAACTGTGGTGTACCTTCCATTAACTAGTTTTGTTTTAATGCCATTGCCTGAGCATATAGAGGTATTGACTAGAACGTTTAACAGAGTGATTTCTGTGTTAACCTGCTCATATCCAGAAGTTACCCAGGTGGAACACATGCAAAGTGTGAATGTGGAAGTGTGATTTACTTGTGCATTGCAATAACACATTTAGGAGAACCATCCATTATGTCTGTATATTGCTATAAGCCATATTCCATCTGTTAATATCTTTGTGGTTTACCCTAGTGTTACACCATGAGAGACATGCACAAATAAGATTTTTTTTCCACCCTTTTTCTTTTAAGCAGAGAACCACAACATTTATACCCTTGAGACATATGTAAGACAAAGGGAGGTGGCAATTTTTATTTAAATAGGGAGGTACTATTCTGCAATGTCCCACCATAGGAAGCTTTTAGTCCTGACTACCTAAAAGAAGACAAGCAGCACTACTCTAGAAGGTCGATGCAGAATTAAACAGATAATGGACCTGTGCCTTTTTCAGTTTCTGTGTGCCTTGTCTTGCTGTGCCATTGTTCTTAGACTGTGTATTAATGGCAGCCATTAAATTTCTTTGAAACAGTACATCTTCCAGTTCTTCTTTTGAAGTAACTGTTGAAAATTTAATCTACTTCAGCAGGTCGATCAGTTGCAGCATTGGTGCTGATGTCAGTACATGCTTGAAATCCTTGTACTGTCTTTAAGGCCCTGCCTCCATTCCCATTGTCTATCTTTATGAGTTTTTTTATTAGCTGAGCTGATCAAGGTGCGTACTTGGCTAGGAACTTCAACTAACATTATTAACCTAACTCAGTGTGACTTCCAGTCTTGCTGCTCTTCATGGTGCAACCAGTCCTGAGGCAGGGGGTTTAGTTTTGCAAGGGCTTTTTTTTATTGGGGGGGTGATGAATTAATTTGGAGTTTGACTCCAGTCAAAGAATGCTAAGGATCCTACCTCCAATAAACTATGCTTTGCGATATATTATCAGAACTAAGGAATTCTTTAACTCAGAGCTTTTTACCTGTTTTTAAAAGAAAAGAAAAGAAGAAAAGAAAAGAAAAGAAAAGAAAAGAAAAGAAAAGAAAAGAAAAGAAAAGAAAAGACTGCTGACTGATGGGAAGTCACTTAGCAAAAATGTAAAGGTGATTTGAAAGGAGTAGCTTTGAAGTAGGTGGCAAAAAATCAACAAGTTCTTATGGAGTGCAAACAATTTCACCAGAGAATTTAAGAAAGTTTCATTTGTTCCACATAAGTCTGCTCCAGTGCTCCCAGCTCATAAATAATAATGTAGGTGCTCTAGAAAACAACCATTCCTCTTTGTTCATTTTCTTTCACCCACAAAATGGAGGGGGTGGGGGGGTTGGGGAAGCCATAAAAAAACTCCACCCCAAAACAGAAAAAAAAATGACAAAACACACAGTGGTATCCAGAATGCTTGGAATCAGAAGAAAATAAAATCTGTGTTTAAAAGCATATCACTGAATATATGCATGGTAACCATAATGAATACGTGAATAATATGTGATTTTTGAAAATTTTTTTTCCTTTCATTGCCAATATAATTGTTCTGTTTGGTAGCATTCACTGTTTGGAACGAAATATTTAAGATGGCATGGTGCATGGGATTTTTTCAGAGAAGAACTTAAAAAGATAAATGACCATTTGAAATAAATGTTAACAGGTAAATTTGAATATAATTAAAAATTAAGAGAGAATCTTGGATTCAGAAGATATTTTTGTAGTATATCTTCTAACATTCAAGGAGATTTATACATATATATTTCATCAGGCATAGTGCTGAGATACCTTTTTTGTCTGTTTTTGTTACCATAGTAACAATACTACTTTTGTTAACAAGAAAAATGCTGAAAACTTCTGCATAGGCCTGAATGGCCAGACTAACAGATAATTTCTAAATTGAATCCCTCTCTCTAAAAAATGCTTTCTGGTCTGTCTTTGAAACATTTTCAGCATGTTTATGTAACCTCCATTATTTTAATTGAATAGATTTTGTTCAACCGTCTTTTGAATATGTATTGCTAGAACAAAAACTGTGTTGTGTCAGATTAGACTGTACTATGCACAGAGCACCTAATAGAAAACTTGAAAATAAAGAAAAAGAAAAATTAAAGCAACTGTGTGTTTTTATGTGATAGATCTCAAGTTGGCCTCAACTTTGAGGCTCGTGCACCTAGACATTCTGGTCTGATTGCTTTCCACAATGAAGTATAATGAAAATCAGCATTCATAATTTCTTACACAGAGAAAATTCAAAGTGGCTCTCTTAGACGAGTAAAAATAGAATGGACTTATAAACAAGTCTCCCCTGCCTACTGTGTCCTTGCAGGTAAATCCTTGCTACTGCGTTTAACCTTGTAATTTGGAGCAAAACTTCCTCAGTTCCCTGTGTTTCCAAGGCAATTTGTCTTTCAGTCAGTCCTGAGATGTGTCACCGTTCCCTGCTCCTCTCGGTGATCCCTCTCTTCTGCCTGACATCCTGCTTCTTTCTGTGTTTCTCTCAGTGCTGTCTTCTTTCTGCTACATCCTGCAACATCTAGAAGCTTTCCTCCTCCTGCATTTGCTCAGTTTTTTCCAAGCAAAGCAAAAATATCTCCCTCTCCAGAGAGTTCCCCCTGAGCTACGGTTGTATTGCAGCACACAGCTGAAGACAAACAGATCAACCTTACAGAATTTCACACTCCTATACATCTGACCAGAGGCATGTTTCCCCAGCTTCAATGTCACCATTTACACAAGAAACATATCATAAACATAGATCTGCTCCAATAAGAACAAGAGTCTTCCAGATTGATTTGCTGAAACTCTACCTATCCATTCTCACTGACTATAAGCTTTTCTTGTTCTCTTACACCATCCCCTCTTGTATATTATTCATGCTGCACCTGATTCAGTTTTTCACTTCCTGAAGTGAACAGGTGGTTCAAATGGTTAAGGTCCTGAAGAATTGTCAGCTAGTTTACTAGAGGAGTCTGAGACATCACACGGAGAATCTATCAAAGTTATTTTCCAGTGCTCTTAATTCAAATCAATTCATCACACGTCAAGCAGAAACCTATCAATTTTCTTGAAACTTGAACTTTTGCCTCAATCATATACTGAAAATCTGTGGGGGGGGAAAAATTAAATTAGGTAAACAAAGTGCCAAGCAGATTGACAATTGTGACATCAGAGCTATTGTGATTCAGGCTATAACTTCTTCCATAAAATCATGCGTATGGGATCAAATCCTTGTCTCTTTAACTATATTCTACACCCTATCATAATTTCACTAAGATTTAGGTGGAAATTTATCATTCAGTTCAATGAATTATATTGCTTAAAAATTATGTAGCAAAACTCCTACAGATGTCCATTGAAGTTTTGGTTCGGTTAAGACTCACTAAAAGGAGTGAGTTGTGCCTCTTAATCTTCAGTCCAAGCAATCTCTATCATAAATTGCTAGTCAAACTAAGATTATGATCTGAAAAAAAATTAAAACTCTCAACATTAGATGACAATTAAAAAAACTAGTCCCTGCGCATTGCTTGATTCAATCCTGTTCCACCAATCCATTTACACTGAAGTCAGGGGGATTTAAACTGATTCTTATTAAGTATTTTCTTTGAATTTGGGTTTTTAAATTTATTTTATGCTAACTTTTTTTTCTCTTTAAATTTTCTGTGATTTTTTTAACAAAAATTATGAATATTGAATTGCAATGAAAGAGATTTTACTTTAATCAAGAACATTTTTTCAGAACTTAGAATCAGGCTTTGCTATGCATTTGAAAGGTTTACTTGCATTTAAAAAACAACTTAAGGGTGCTTGGATGTATATTTGCATATAAAATAAAAATAATTTTTTCCTAAAAATTATACCAAAGGGGAGCAGCCACCTTAAAGTGACCCAAAAAAAAGTCCTTATCCCAATTTTCTTTTTTTTTACTTTTTCCAAAAAGAAACCTTAGGTGCAATTGTTAAATCGTCACCATTATTTGTTGCAAGAAAAAAACCCCCACAAACGTCCTTTTACCAAATAGTCACAGTTAAAGCAAGGTACTGTTGTGGAAACACAGTGGGAGAGTAAAATCTGTTTATGGCAGGACAGGTAGGCACACTGTGAAGAACCCAGCTACAGTTAAATGTGGAGAAGTTTTTTTTCAGGTAGGCCACAGGAAGCAATAATTTCTTAGGGAGGAGTGGGAGGACTGTGACAGAAAGAGAAACAGAGAGAAAGTGAGCTTTTATTACTGAGGATATGGCCAAAGTATGTATTTTATTCTTTAGGCTACAAGGCAAACCAAAGATTGTATTTATAGTGCACTGGCTTTTCTCTGCTAACTATCCAAGGCCATATTTTTACTCGTGGTATGTGTGACATGAGTTACCCCATTTAAATGGGTAATATTAAAGTGCCTAAATCTGTGCTCTAGCTCATCTAATGATATTCTGAGACACTTCAGGAGGAATGTGGCTGTGGCTAGTTGTGTTACAACAGGAGCAATAGAAGAGTAAGAGTTGATGCTGATTTCCAGTTTAATGCTGTCCTTGTACAGTGATTTGCTTTTAGCATTTTCCCCAAATTCAGTTTCTGTATTACAAATTTAAAGTCTTTTAGGAACACTTTTGTGCCACGATGTTTTGGGTTTTTTTAAATCCTATAAGAATAGGAAATCTAGCTGTTCACCTACAGGTTATTTTTCATGAAATACGCAAGTCAGTTGTTAATCTTTCCTATATTTTCTAAGCAGTTGATAAAATAGCATTGACTAGTTTTATTAGTATTTCTTTTATTTTCTGTCTAAATTGGAAGGTCTCCACTGAAATGAAACAATTCTTATAGTTTTATAGCATCCTACTACCTTTACGTAGATATAACTCACACTTTGACATCAGTGGGACTACTCGTGTAATTGCATCCTATTTGGGAGTAAAGCTGCACGGTTTATTTCTTACACTGTATTAGAAGTCATAAATAGTGCTCTCCACAAAAATTATTTAATTGGAGAAGTCAAAGGCTGCAGTGTAGACAGGAATTAGCCATTTCATTGCTGTAAAATCAAAACTATTCTCAGAGCAGAGATAGGCCATCTAATAAAATATGGGAACAAGTTTTCTTTATGAACTGTGTCTTCTTCTACTGGTGAACCCTCAAAAAAATCAAGGGGCCACTTTTTTCCATAATATTGTTGATTTGTTAAAATTTATTCTGCTCATTAGAATCAGTAGGTAAGTTTCTTCCTGTATACATTATAAAACTTCAAAATGTGAACTTTGATGAATAGCAGGCTAATGCTAGCAGTATGATGAATTGAAAATTCACTAGGAAAATACAGAATTAAAGACAGCCAGAGTTGAAGGAGTACTTTTCCTTAATTTTCTCTGAGGATGATAATGTTATGTGAGACAACTGCCTTTAAAAATAAAAGATACTTTCCTAGAGTGTAATAAAATAACCATTTCCAGCTGCAATAAGGACATATCAATAGTTTTTTGGGCAGTTATGCAATTTAATCACAATTGTATGATTAAAATATTATGTGCAATTCTAGTTACTCTGGTTCAAGAGGAATAATTTCCAATGGGAACCACCTGTATAGAAAGGTTAATAGGATGTTAAGAAGTAAAATGAGCCTAAACTATGAGGCACAGGGGAAATAAATCTTCACTTGTATACTGTAACAGGCTGAGGGTTGAGAGAGGGTAGAGTCATTTTTTTTATAAATATACAGGGGAATAACCTTCAGTAGATTGCAAGAAAGGAAGAGTTTGAGTAAATAGGGCTGTAGGTTCAGGAGGAAATTGAGTAATCTGCACCTAAGAAAGTGAGTACATATTCTGGGGAACAGCAGTGCTTGGAGTCTGCCTAGACATCCAGAATCTGGCAGACCAATATTGGAATGACATCTCTACTATAAGCCGTGCAAGGCTGAAATAAGGCTGGAAATCAGAAGAGAAGTTTCAAAACATCTTTTCTATAAGTGCAATAGGGTGAGGAAATCTAACCTGTTTTAAGATAACACTTACTCTCTGTGAGAAGGAGGGAGTTGCTTGTATTACACTCAAGATCTCATTATGGGCTAAATGCATAATGTATGCAGACCAAAGACTTTGTGCAGATATAGTCTTTACAATCAAAATGCACTGAACAGGTGTTATTATTCCAGCTACAACACTATGAAGACAGTCTAAATTAGTAAGGAAATAAATAATTAACAATACAGTTAAAATTGTGATACACAGAAAACCTCTCTAGTCTCTGCCCATTTTCCTTGGATGTATGCTTACCCTTTCAGGTAGCTGTGTGGGTTGTCCAAGTCCTGAGCTCTTCTCCAGCAGTAGCTCCATGCTGGTGCTGGGGACCCCTTCCTTCTTTGTACTGGGCTCTTCTTTTGGTTTTATTTTCATGTTTTCTTAATACTTTCTGCTTCCTTCTCCTTAGTTTCTAGCTTACAGTTTCACAGTAGGACACTAGCTCTCCCAGACTCAGTATAAAGCCTTAGTACTTTTTATGCAACAGCTACTAAGGTTGGTCAGGCCTTTAAGATACATATAGCAGTCAGAAAGTTAAATAAATAAAAACAAGTTAGGCAATAATGAATTGGTCATTGGACAATTGTTATCACAGCTATAACATGGTAAAACCTGTGCAGGCCAAGGCAGGGCAAGACAAACCCTGAGACCCTATAGTATTGGGTCAATACAAATGTTGTGGTCTTTTACCACAGATGGTAAAATTGTAAATGGTAAAATATGGCAAAACTATATCCCTTACAATAGTAAGGGGCTGAATTCCCTGCATGAAACAGATGAATCTATCTTCATACTTACACATCCAGCCACATTCAGTTTACTAGCATAAATTAAATATTTATGAGACATAGAATATTGTATATGTGAGAAATAATATGTCAAATTGCTTGGGTTTTCTAGGGTGAATTTTGATATAAATATAATAATTTTTAACCACTGCATTGTCCCATCATCATAATAACAAGCCAAATTTTAGTTTGCTGGTTATAGCGACTAAGATTGTCCACTGCCATAAATAAAGAGAACCATCAAAAATAACCAAAAATAAAAACAAAAGATAAAATATCCTAGACAAAAAAAAGCAAGAAGCACAATAAACAGGCTAATACACAAGCTTTTGATCTCTTTGAAGGGATCTGCTGTCTGCATACCATAAGAATTTCTACACAGTCCTATCAAAGATCAATCTAATGACATCTTCTGTCCAACAGCAATCAACACTTCCATGTTTTCTATAACCACCTCACTGTTTCTTTCTCAGTCTGTATAGAGTCAGCCTATGTTTTACAAATACCACAGTCTTTCCTGCCAGAAGAACGGAGAGGACAATTCTGTACTTTATCTCTAATAAAAGAACTAAAGTGCTAGAAAATAAAATGGATGATAGACATTTGTCTAGATTTGCCCCCTGGCAAAGGGAAATCATATGTGGTGGCTAAGAGCATACTAGAAATCGGTGCTAAAGAAATACAGAAAACCCATTGTATTCCATTTTCACATAAATCCACACTTCAAAATAACACGTGTGGCACAGCCAACATCTGAGAAGCATTTCAAAGCAAGCTTCTAAGCCAGATCACTTTAAAACTGGACGGTCAGTTTTAGTTGATTCTGCACAGTTTGTTGTCATTTAGGTAAGAAAATTTTATCTTTCTTGATTTAGAATTGATTGAATTTAAAAGTATGAAGCAAAAGATAGAAATATTGTGTGAATAGGTGCTCATTTACAAATGGAATTTTTTGCCATTGTCTTATCCATTTTTGAGGCATTCTATGCCAGCATAGAATAAAAATGAAATAATTGTTGTCTCAGAGTCAGAAGCTACAGAATAATTTCAGCAAGAAATAGTTAATAGTGGAAATGTTTCTGCTAATGTGTGTGGGAGATATATTATTATTTTTGAATTTACAGGACATTATAATAAAAAAAAGTAAAATTTTCAAAATATGTAATCAGCCACAGAATGAATAGCTCTAAGTGAGTCAGTCCTTGAAAACATATTGTACCATAGAGCTAGGTAAATGATTACTAAAGAATGCCAGAGATTGAATCAACATGGCAAATTTGTTAAGTTTTTCAAATGCTGAAAAGTATACTGATGAAGAATAATAAAAGCATTCTTATTTCTGTGAGAAGAAAATAATATAAAACCTAGAAGATTTTTTCTGTCATCTACAAAATATCAAAATATGGTGAAGAATAAATGTGGTCTATTGAAAGACTTAAAAAAGAAAATCTGCCTGTCAATCTTATTTGATAAAAGCATACTAGAAAGGGGAGGATTTTTGGAATATTTATAATACAGGCTCTTCTAAGTCACCGTTTAAGAAGCTAGTGGCTATGTGAAAAGAGATGTCTAAAGATTTTGAGATAGAAACTTCTGAAGAGATAGATGAAAAATGTCACACCTGAGGAAAAGAGAGAAAAGAAGGAAAATAAGAGTTTACTGGACAGACATTTAATTCATGAAGCCCTTTGAACTAATAGCCAAAAAATTTGAGGTCATCTGGCATTTTTTTAAACTAGTGATTTATTAAACATCTCTTCTTTCTCTGTTTCTTTTTTTTCTGACATGCAGAATACCACGAGTCTGGGTTGAAGTCCGGTAGCACGAAAGCATTTATTCTGTTGTGAAGTAACAGAGAAACGGAACAATAAACAAGGATTAAGGATTGATTACAAAATACTTCTGTAAGCATTACTCAAGAAGGTGAAAAAACCCCAACCAAATAAAAACCCCAAAAATCAAAACACAAAACATCCGAAAAATCTAAAACAAAACCCAGAAGTTTCCAAGAGTTGTTTCCAGGAGTTGTTTTGCTCCCAGTTTACCACTTTGCTTACAATTATGACTTTTTTTCTTTTAAACAGTAAGCAACTGTGCCATGTAGCATCCTTGGGTGGAAGGGGAAATTTCTTGCCTTGGCAGCAAATCACTCTGTTCAGAAAGATAAGTTATGAGGCTGCATGTGAGGCTGCAAACAAAAGGGGAAAATCACAAGGAGGAACCAGGAGTCTGCAGCTCAAAGGGGGAGTGTTGAGCAGATGATCAAGGTGCAGAAAGGAAGGCCTCAGGAATGAAGGAGACAACTGTCCTGGAGAGCAGAGTGGAATTGGCAGAATCTCAGGCAAAGGAGAAAGCAAATTATGACCTGCCTTGAGAAGATAGTGAGAATTATGCATATTTCTTTTGCATCTGACACCGTTCTTTTGAGATTCTTTATTTTAAAAGTTAAGGGATTCCAGTTTCTATTCTAATAAAACCTGGCTTTTCCAAATTTAAAGCTTTCTTGGTCTTCTTTGGGAGCTCATTCTATGGAGGCAATACAGGCATACCTCCTTCAAAGTTCTGGGCAACTTGGGGTCCCACCACTAGCAGGTGGATTGCTTGGATGAGTGTATACACCCGATTCAAATGAAATTTAGAGTGTTCAGTGGACTACTTGAACAAAAGTTTTAGTCTGTGAATAAGTTTGATTATATTTCAGCTACAAAGCGCAGATTCTGGCATTGACATCTGTGAACTTTGTTACTATTCATTTCAGGGTAACTTCTACCAGTGGCAGTTAATTCCATTGATTTATATCAAAATAATTACATCAAAAGGTCACCATATATCCTGATGATGTTCCACCTCCAAGCTCTTCTGCATTGGGTGACAAAGGAAAACATCTTGGTGCCATCTCTGGTAAAAGGCTGTGAGAGGAAAAACAACAGAATAAATGGTAGCACAGCAGGTGTGAGGTGGACCATGCAGGTCAGCATGAATGTGAGCACAGGAATACCATGGAGATATCAGTGTCAATTTTTTGGTGTCATTTACAACCCCATACTGCTATGGTATCGCTATGGCACCCATCAGTAACATTGGAACACTGAAAAGATATCCCAGGCTGCAATGAGGAATTTGTATCTTTTCTTGGAATACACTCCTTGTGGGAATCCTTATTGTTATGATTTCATGGAGTTTTCAGACATTTATGCTATGAAACGAATCAAATGTCTCTAAACGTTTGTATGTCAGTTTCTACTACATACTTTATGAGTCTTTATAGAGTGATAAGTATTGAATATTTCAAACAGAGAAAACAAATAAAAATAATCCTTAGAATTTGGGACACAAAGCTGTAACGTGAACATGTGAACAACTGTCCTGGTTTCAATTAACAGAGTTAATTTTCTTTCTAGTGGTTGCTGTGTTTCAGATGTGGTATGAAAGGAATGTCAATAATACATATTGTTTTAATTGTTGCCAGGTGTTGTTTATATTTTTCAGAGACTTTTATCAGCTTCCCATAGAAGCTGAGAAGGAGCCTAGACAGAATGATGGAATGTCCAATGGAATATTCCGTACCATAAACATCATGCTTGGTATATAAATGGGGTTAGCCGGTGGGAGGGTACTCTCAATCACTGCTTGGGAAGGTACGAATTCACTGAGTGGTGAGAGTGACTTGTGTCATTATTAGTTATTGTTATTGTTGTTGTTATTATTATTAGTGATTTGTGTCATTATTACTGTTGTTGTTGTTGTTATTACTATTTTCCTTTTCTGTTATTGTTCTATTAAACTGCCTTTATCTCAACCCATGAGGTTTTTTTCCTTTCCCTTTCCCTTCCTGTTCTCCCTCTTCTCCCTGCCCTTCTGGGGGAAGGGGGAGAACTGCATGAGCAGCTGCATGGTCATAGCTGCAGGCTGGGGTTAAACCATGACAACAACTAATTAATAATTCATTTTTAAATGAATTAACTTTTTTTTCAAAGTTCTTATTTTGTACAAAAGAAGTGACTTGCAGCCATTAAAAGCCAAAAAAGAAATTCCAAGTTAAAAGGAATTGTATTTTGCTAAGACTTTGAGTTTATAATCTGCTTAAATAATATCTTATGGTATATTGATTAAAGCCAAAGCTAGTGGCTAGGAGAAGGGTAAGCAGACAGAGATTTGCTTACTTACTGTGGATAACTGTGAAGAAAACCTTTTTTTCTTGCAAGAGAGGACTGACCGACAATAAGAGATGGTAATAATGAGTTCATACAATTGGAAACAGAAAATGCGTTCATTTTGATAACTGACAAAAATTTTGAAAGTGTTAAAATTATTTATAGACACTGTATTCAATTCCAAAGAGGAAAATGGCTCAGGTGTCAGTTTTTTCCCCGTTGCATGCATTCAGTTTATAGCTCAAAACATAGCTCTGGTTCGTGACGGATGTTGCCATCTCTGAGAGTCAGGTAAGTTTCCATGTATTTGCTTCATCCTATTCATACTTTGAATAGGAGAAGCATCAGTTACTTTAAAATGTAGCCAGTGAAAAGTTTTCTGTTATAGAAGAAATGCCAGGATAAGTCTGGTAAAAGAGAGGAAGAAGGCAACCTACTGAGTCTCTGGAATGCCAAAGCTCTGCAAGGTAAGAAGAAAGAGGTGTAGGTTTAAGTACAACGGTAACATACTGATAGATTTATATGTGATAAAGAGATGAAAACTAGAAGTAGCAAAGGAACCACACAGAGATCCCTAGGCATGTGTAATTTGCAGGGAGAGACCAGAGAATGGGAAATTGGGGGAACTTTGAAGTTTCACTCTTGCTGGATACTTAAAAAGCATAAAGCTTAGCAGGTAGAAGACTATGTTAATGCCAAGAGTACTAACATGTGTGTGTGTGTATATATATACGTAGTTCCTTTGCTCCTTCTAGTTTGCATCTCTTTAGTACTGCATTATATATGTGGAAAATTATATATATAAATAAAAAAGATAATTTGTTTAAGAAAGCTCCATGCATATAAGGAACTATATAAATTGATAAATAGTTTGAATATTTATGTACCTTACTCCAACAGTTTCTTCTTTTCTTTTCTGGTATCTGTCTTAACTAGAGGCAGACCATGTATTTGGGTCATCTGATTGCTCATCCTGAATATAGATAAGGTTGCAGAAGACTTTTTGTTCTAATGCACTATCTAGATAAAAATGTTTTTTACACCGGGATGGCAGCAGCAGTACAACCTCTCTGGGGAAAAATCCAAATTTTTGTTTTCCCACTGGTGTCAGCCTCTTTAAAGCCTGTAGAAACGTGTAAAAGTTTTCTTAGACTATCACATAGTTCTTAGACTACTATTTTCTAGACTAATGTGCTTTTTATTTTCCAAATTAAAAGTGACAATAGTTGTTAATGACAAAAAAGAACAGTAGAGGTAAATACTAAATAGCTATTGCTAAGTCAAAAGACTGTAATATTTTTCAATGTTCAAATGTGGGAAGATAAAAAAAAATCAAATGAAGTCATGAGCCTTTAGGTGGAGTAGTGCTTCAGACATTCAGAGGAAAAAAACATTCTGAGTTGGCTAAACTCTGCTGACTTGAGTATCAATTTGTGCATGTGAATTAGGTACTACTTGCAGCTGTCACCAAATTAGCTGCATACTGAAAACAAAAGAAAATTCTGACTTTGCAGGAGTCAGCATGCAATAGCTGTAAAGCACAGTAAGCAACAGGAGTTGATTTTCATTCTCTGAGAAGTAAATACAAGTTTAATAAATTGCTATTGGCAGCAAACAGCCCGCCCTGGTAGGAATCTTTCTGCTGATATCCATGAGAATTCAGTCAGGTACTAGAGTTGCCATATGGGGAAATTTCCACAAAAACTTACTGGGTTTACTGCCATCATGAAATTTCTAGGAACACTATTCAGTCTCCTGGGTTTTACATTTGATTTTTAAATGGGGAAAGACAGGATTCATGCCACATGATCAGCTCTGATGTGTCAATGAACCGTTATAGCAACTGTGTTTATCCTTCAGATTTGCACATGTGCAGCAATTAAAATCTAAGATTATTAGTGTTATTGAAACAATGTGGAAGCTGGACTTAGGTGCATTAACATTGAAGAAGATTCATTTCTTGCTGGAAAATGCTTATACTTATTTCTGATTGCTTGTTCTTACTTTATATTTTTTGCATTTTATTTGAGATGGTGAACTTTACAATCATGGTGCATCTTAATCCCTGTCAGAGTGCAGCAAGGGCTGGCTGCCCACTAGGCGACAGGGACTTTGGAGCCCAGGGTGACCCAGGGAACCCAGTGCCCTCACTGACAGACACCATCCTTCAGGGTCTGACCACAGTGGGCAGAGCCCAGTGCTGTAAATCAGTCTACAGCCTCAGGCACGGCAAGTGACCTTTCAGGGTCCACCAAGCAGCAGGAGACCAGGACATAGCTGGAGACAGGGCTGGAAACAGGGTCCAAGGTCTGTCCAGGGGAAAGGGACAGAGATGGAGCTGAGCCCAGGCACTTCTACTGCATCACTGGAATAGGGACCGAAGGCCCAGTCTGAACTGAAACGGGGCTCATCAGCCCATGTGCAGGGGTTGAGGGAGGCCCCAGAGGATGCTGAGCAGGGACAGTAAGGGCTGGTAGTGCCCTCAGAGTCTTGAAAATCATCCTTAAAGCAATGGGCTCACATCTTCACTGACTTGCAATGCAGTTTATGAGATTTCCCAACTACACTGTTCCAGGGTGGAGGAAGCTTGCCATTCCTATACCAAAACTAGGCAGTATTTGCTAAGAAGGGGTCATACAGATTGGTCAGCTACTGGCAGGGATGGTGTCCTGGTTTGAGGTAAAACAGGACCAATTTTGCTCAGTAACTTTGCTTTTTAGCTAGGCCTCTTCTAACTACTGACATTAACAGCATGTTGTGCAGAAAACTGTTCGCTCTCAGAGTGATAAGACCCATGTTTATCGATGCCAAGAAATAGGATGCAGAGAGGTTCTTGCTTATACTTATTGCTATAACAACCGAGGCCAGCAAACTTTGACCCTGTTGGAGGGTCAGAAGTGGAAGAGGGTAGAGGGGTCACACCTGCGAGGAGGAGCAGACAGGACAGGTGACCCAAAACTGACCAACAGGATATTCCATCCCACCTGCCTCATGCTCAGTATAAAAGCTGAGGGATCAAAGGGTCAAGGCTTTTTCTTCAATGGCCAGCGTGGGAAGAGAACTCTGTCTGTTCATCTGCCTTTGATCCCGATCCTGAATCCAGATCTGGAATCCAGTTCTGGTCTGTCACTGAGTCCAGTCTGGGACTTCCCCAGTGCCTGCTGGTGACGTGATCATCATCCTGGGAGCTTGATACGGTTTTGTATATATTTCATTATCTTCTTTTCATTATTTTATTATTAAAATTTCATTAAAGTAGTTTAGTTCCTTCAAAATTCGTCTCTTTTCTCTCTATCCCTCCTCCATTTGAAAAGAGAGGTGGGGGAGAGCATCTGTTGTTCCACCTGATTGGGCCAATCCGGCCCAAACCATGAAAGATGGTATGGAGCAACTGCAGTTACAATTGAGTTCCTCTGTTGTTCTTCCTTTTTCTGTTTTTACCTGGACACTTGTTTTGAGTGTGAGAAGACCAAATAGTTGTGAAGAGAAGTTTATTTAGTTTTTCATGGTAAGTGAACTATCACTCAAAACCAGAGCCTGTAGATTGTGGCAGAAGTGTCTGTGAATATGTAAAGTAAATGAGGGATGAAGTGAGCATGAAGAACAATGGCCCTCATTTCAAGACTATAGAGAATCTTGCAACGAATCTTTGCTTTATGAATTTAAACCTTTTTGTCTAAGGAGAATACAATAGCTTTAGCTACACAAGGAAATGTATTGACATGGGACTATAATTGGAACTGCATAATCTATTGTAGAAGCAGATTAAGCTAAGTTGTAAATAAAGATACTTGTCCTTGAGAAAGCATGTTCACATTGGGAATTGTGTTGCAAAACTAATATCACTGATTGGATATTGTTGATGTCATTGTTTAGGCAATAGCTCAGGTAACTACATTAGTGAATATCCTGATGTAGAAAAGCCCTTCACGTAGCACAGTTTAGGAAAGACAATAAGCAGAATAAAACCATAAGTAAGCCAAAATATAGTAGAAATAAACTTGCAATGATATAGGATACTTGTTAGGTATATATCTTCTATGTTTTGACCTGAGTTTGCTTTGCCAAGCAAACCAGACAACACATGACAGCAGCTGGCAAGCATTGAGAAACTTATGTTAGCTCAGACCAGTATTGTTCTGTGACTTGGTCAGCTTGGACTATGGGCAGAATGAAATGTAAGTTCATAAATATAAACCCATGTGGATATATACACTCAGTTGCATAAGTATTATTGTTGGTAGCAGTGAACTCAGGAACACAGAAAGGGGCAGAAAACCCCACAAATAATTAGACAACTTTGCATGGAAATGTTCCCCAAGCTCCTATTTCAAAGGCACAATTTTCTCCCTCATTTGTATTAGTCCCAGTATATCAAAGACAATGCAAAGATGATAAATCCATAGTCTACTTGCTAGCACATTACCTGTTTTTTTGACGTGCTGAGCATTTATTTGTGTGGGGTTTACATAATATTTAGTATTTACACTACTGAGTAAAATTACCAGGGCTGTGGTGTGAGGAGGTGGAAGGCTTCCCTGTTTTCTCCTTCGCTTCTCCATATATATTCTGAATCTCACAGGATTCATTTTGTGGGATTCCTCACTGTTGTTACATACGCTACTGGAAAATTAATAAACCCTCATACATTCGAAATGGCATCTAGGTTGCAGGATGGTGGTCAAACAATTGAAATAATTATTAATGGTTTTTAAGAGAAACATTGAGATAGTAAAGTGTCAATGTATATTTATAAAACAAAACCAAAACACAGGTGGAAGAAAAGGAGAGGAAGCTTTATGTTTGTTTATGTCACAAAACCTAAAATCCCTGAGATGAATTTTCAAAGGCTGTACCATTACCTAAAATTGCAGACTTTGTGTTATAAACGAATTTTGATACATATAGATATGGGGGAGGGGGGTGGGAAGGGGGGAGAAGAGAGAGAAATGAATGAGCAAGCACATATAAAACTAAGCAAAGATTACTTTTTTTTTTCATTTGAGCTAAACTTTAGAGGACTTATACAATAATATCAGTATAAATCAGCAGTAATCAATAGACTTACTTTGGCATAAAATTGCTGCAAAATCAGAATGGAGCTTAAGGTGTTTACAGATCATTAATTTTTAAGAAAACAAGTATGTCCTCTTTAAGTGTGAAATGTTTACCTGAAAGCTGTCTGAAATTTTGCCAACTATTTGATTCAACTTATTTACCATGCACTTTTTAAAAAGATACACCTACAGGACTCAAGCAACTCTGACATCTCCTGCACAAGCGAGCTGTGCTGCCTCTGTGGAGGAGGCAGGCTGACACTGATACATCTCAGGAAGGACTGATCCTTTCAGAATTGTCAGCGTTTCAGAGCCCCCACCTTCCTCACCACATACACACGTACCAGACAACAGCATTTTCTCTTCTCTGTGCTATTTGCAGACTGCAAAAAAAAATTACAATATTACCAAAGTGACTTAGAGTAACACCCCAGATGGCTGGGGTCATTATATAAATAGAAAAACTGAGTGGGCCTTCTATCTGCATGAACTTAATGAAACCTCATGCTGCATTCACCTCAATTATTTTCACAACAGAAACAATTCAGGCCAAGGTTTGTGGAAAAATTTTTGAGGCCTGCCAAGCTTCCACTGAAAGTTACTTCTTTGTGCCTCTGAGGAATCGGTCTATGTTATTTGTTCTTCAAGCAATGAGCGGAAGTGCATCAAGTTGGCAGGATTTTTTTAGGCTCGTTCTTAATCTTTCCTTTGAGATTCTCTTTGTCCACAGAAACTTATGGACTCCTGTCTTGGAGCCTTATATTAACCTGTAAGAACATATTTTACAGGCATTCTGCGACCTCCATGGGAAGAATCCTTTTCCCTTCCTGCAACCATTGCAAGTGGCAGACTAAAGAGATTGGCATTGAAGCTATGAGCTGGATGATAAGATCTTATTTACATAATCACAGAATCACTGAATGGTAGGGGTTGGAAGGGATCTTCGGAGATCATCTAGTCCAACTCCTCTGCCAAAGCAGGTTCACCTAGAGCAGGTTGCACAGGATGGCGTCCAGGTGGGTTTTGAATATCTCCAGAGAAGGAGACTCCACAACCTCTCTGGGCAGCCTGTTCCAGTGCTTTGTCACCATCAAAGTAAAGTTTTTCCTTATGTTCAGATGAAATATCCTGTGTTCCAGTTTGTGCCCGTTGCCCCTTGTCCTGTTGCTGGGCACCACTGAAATGAGTCTGGCCCCACCCTCTTGACACCTGCCCTTCAGATACTTATAAGCATTGATGACATCCCCTCTCTGTCTTCTCTCCAGGCTAAACAGACCCAGGTCTCTCAGCCTTTCCTCATAAGAGAGGTGCTCCATTCCCCTGACCATCTTCATAGCCCTCTGCTGGACTCTCTCCAGTAGTTCCCTGTCTTTCTTGAACTGGGGAGCCCAGAACTGGACACAGTACTCCAGATGTGGCCTCACCAGGGCAGAGTAGAGGCAGAGGAAACCCTCCCTCAACCTGCTGGCCATGCTCTTTTTAATGCGCCCCAGGATACCATTGGCCTTCTTGGCCGCAAGGACACATTGCTGACCCATGGTTGACTTGTTGTCCACCACGACTCCTAGGTCCTTCTCCACACAGCTGCTTTCCAGCACGCCAACCCCTAACCTGTGCTGGTGCAGGGGTTTATTCCTCCCTTGGTGCGGGACCTGACACTTGCCCTTGTTGAACTCCATTATGTTCGTCTCCACCTAACTCTCTAGCTTGTCCAGGTCTCACTGTATGGCGGCACAGCCTTCTGGTGTGTCAGCCACTCCTCCCAGTTTTGTGTCATCAGCAAACTTGCTGAGGGTACACTCTGTCCCCTCATCCAGGTCGTTGATGAGTATATTGAATAAGACTGGACCCAGTACTGACCCCTGGGAAACACTGCTAGTTACAGGTCTCCAACTAGACTCTGCGTCGCTGATCAAAACCCTCTGAGCTCTGCCATTCAGCCAGCTCTCAATCCACCTCACAGTCTAGTCATCCAACCCACACTTCCTAAGCTTACCTATGAGGATGTTATGGGAGACAGTGTCAAAAACCTTGTTGAAGTCAAGGTAGACAACATCCACTGCTCTCCCTTCATCTACCCAGCCAGCCATGCCATCATAGAAGACTATCAGATTGGTCAAGCATGATTTCCCCTTCGTGAATCCATGTTGACCACTCCTAATAACCTTTTCTTCCTCTACATGCTTAGAGATGACATCCAGAATGAGCTGTTCCATCACCTTTCCAGGGATGGAGGTGAGGCTCACTGGCCTGTAGTTTCCCGGGACCTCCTTCTTGCCCTTTTTGAAGACTGGCATGATAAAAATAATGAGTAGACAATGGCATGACATAATAAGTAAAAAAGTATTACAGAGACATAGAAGAAAGTTTTAAATATTTAGTATTCTCAGGGATCATTTTCAATCTAATTTTTGTATTACAAAGGCTCTTACATCCCATTTTTCAGCATTGATCATATCTGCCATGAAAGTCACTCATACTATCTACTTAGATAGAAGCCATTGTTAATTTAATGTCTAAATAGATATAGTAGGGGAGTTGAAAAAAAAAATATAGAGGGAGGTAAAATGACTGAATAAAACAACAGGTAAAAAATGTACAGAGTAATAGGTCTTAGAACCCCTGAGGTCTTACCTTAGTGTTCTACCAACAACTCTTTCAACACAGCTTTAATATAATGCACATTAATACCTTTCTACACTGACCCATACTTACTTTTCTATTTCCCGTAGCATTCTCTATAGTTTCCTAACTCAAAAAGCATTGATGACTTTCTACATTTACACAAATATAAACTGAATTATTTTAAAGTTGACCAAAACAGTGGCATTTCATAAAATCAGAGCAGATTCAAAGATGGGTGCTTTTTTTCCACCAAGGGTTTTTTTTTTTTTCTTTTTCTAAACTGTCAATGGAAATCCAGGTGTGGTAAACAATGAAAAATGAGAAAACACTTCAGAGATAATCTGAAAAGATTACATGCATGTGTTAGTAACAATGGTGTAGCCAAAGGTGATTGAAAAGATGTGGTGCTTAGGGACATGGTTTAGAGGTGGACTTGGCAGTGTTAGGTTTGTGGTTGGGCTCAATGATCTTAAAGGTCTTTTCCAACCTAGGTGATTCTTTGATTCTATGAAAATGTCCCTGTGTCCTTTAAAGGCTTACTGTTATGAAACAGGTCCAGATAGCTTTCTTTTCATATTTCAGAAAATTATTTTATAGGGAGATACATTTTTCAAAACAACTGTAGCTACGAGGATGGATAGCGTTTAGCTTATTGAGGGGTCAGGTTTTATACAGCTAGTCAATGGCTGTAAATTAGGACAACAGAAAATTTGGACCAGTATGTAAGCTGTGGCAGACAACATGCTGTTGCTACTGTCCCAGATGCTTTTGAAAAAGCCTTTGTAAATAGTCCTATGCTTCTAACAAAGTATTAAATATCAGTTGTTGCATACATACTCCTGAAAACCAGTTGACTCCCTTGCTCTTTGTGTTCCTGCACATCCTGCTTTAGTGCAGTATTAGCCTACAACAATATCTCCTGTTGACATTTTTTGAGCAATAGATGTCACAGCTAAAATTCTGTAGGTCCACCACTTAAACTAGAAACTAAACCTGGCCCTGAAATGCTCAGCTTCTTTTGAAGAGGACTCCATTTATTCAGCAACTTGTTGCATCTGTTTCGATTTGTTTCTTAAAATTGAAGAGAGTACCAGCCTCATACATACTGGGCTGAGTGTTTTTTTTCTGGAAGCCATCGCAGTGCTTACTGCAATACATCACACAGCTGGATATAGATTTTTACACCTACTATCAATTCGGATGAGAATTGAGTAATTCTTAGATTTCCTATTTCCCTCTTCTTTTCTGGGCTATTGAGTTTTTAATGATTGATAGCTCTATTGCAGAATTTTTCTGGGTCTTTCCTCACACTTTTTTTTTTATGTTTTCTGGGTACACATTCTTTCCATCATCTTAAAGGACTTCTTTTTTTTTTCTTTTTCAATTACTGCTAAACTAATTCCCCTTATAATCTGATGTAACAAAATGAATTGTCTAGGAATATTAATTTTGACAAGTAGGGTTTTTTTTCCATAATGCTAAATATAATATAAAACCTTTAATGTATGTTTATATACTGTGTAAAATATTTAGATTGCTTTAGATACTGCATAAAATCCTTAGACTACTGTTGTAGGAGAGAATATAGGTTGAATTATTAACGTTAACAGGTGGCAGATAATTGTGTGTGTGTGTGTGTGTGTGTGTATGTGTATGTTTGGTGTAAGGGAGGGCAGATGTCCAAACCTGAACACCTGAACTCTCAAGCAGAAGCCTGCTGCTTGCTAACTGCAACCAGTATGGGCTTGTTGTAAATTTTGACAGTGACTGGTTTAAACAAAAGCAGTACATCCTGAATCCTCCACTTAATAAATAGACATGAGACAGAAGCACCCAATATGTGGCTGATCAGGCATTGTGCTTCTGCACCTAGACTTTTGGTTGGAAAACTGAGGGCCTGAAAGGAAAAGGAGTCAGAAAAGCAGAAAGAAGATGCAGATTCTGGCTGGAGGGAAGATCTTGGAAGAGGAAGAAGGTCCTGGATGAGAGAGAGCTGTGTGGAGATGAATGCTGGGAGATACAAACCCCAGTATCCAGATCCATTAGGGTTTTATTTCTCCATCTATCCTGAAATTCATGAGTTTATACCTAAAAATAAGTCCCATTGAAGATGATCACAATGATATGTTCTTGAAGTACTCCTTTTTACAAAAAAAAAAAAAAAAAAAAAAAAAAAGAAAAAAGGTAAGGAATCACTGGCTTTTGCTTCTGTCACTGCTAGAAAACAAATTTTGGTCTGTAAGAAATTGCCATATGACGGCTACTCATTATCCTGCAAGATATGATACAGTGGTGTCAGCACAATGAATAGAGCAAGCTTTTTCACAAAGTTTACAGTTGACAATGTTGCTTCATTGACTAACATAATATTTGATTTATTAGTGCTCTTGTCAGTCACAAAAAGTGCACAAAAATATTTAGAAACAAGAATAAGTATCTGAAAATCTTTGAAAGAGCATCCTTTGTTATTACAGAATCATAGAATCATAGAATGGTTTGGGTTGGAAGGAACCTTAAAGATCATCTAGTCCAACGCCTCAGCCATAGGCAGGGACATCTTTCACTGGAACAGGTTGCTCAAAGCCCCTTCCAAACCACCTTGAACAAATCCAGTAACGGGGCATCCATAACTTCACTGGTCAACTTGCTCCAGTGTCTCACAGGCTTTGGTAAAAAGTCTTTCTCCGTCCTTCTTATAAGCCCCTTTCTACATTGAAAGGTCACAACAAGATATACCTGGAGCCTTCTCTTCTCCAGCCTGAACATCCCCAACTCTCTCAGCCTGTCCTCATAGGAGAGGTGCTCCAGACCCCTGATCATCCTCACGGCTCTCCTTTGGACCCTCTCGAGCAGGTCCATGTTTTTCTTATGCTGAGGGCCCCAGGACTGAACACAGTAGTTCAGGTGTGGTCTCATGAGAGCAGAGTAGAGGGGGAGAATCACCTCCCTTGATCTGCTCGCCATGCCTCTTTTTATGCAGCCCAGGATATGATTGGCTTTCTGGGCTGCAAACACACATTGCCAGCTCATATCCAATTATCCATCCACCAGTATCCCCAAGTCCTTCTCTTCAGGGCTGCTACCAATCCCTTCATCTCCCAGTCTGTAGTGATACTGGGGGTTGCCCCAACCCAGGTGCAGGACCTTGCACTTAGTCTTGTTGAACTTCATGAGATTCACACAGGCTGTCCTCAAGCCTGTCAAGGTCCCTCTGGATGGCATCCCTTCCCACTGGTGTATCAGCTGCACCATTCAGCTTGGTGTCACCTGCAAACTTGCCAAGGGTGCACTCAGTCCCACTGTCTATGTTGTTAATGAAGACATTAAATAGTACTGGTCCCAGTATGGACTCTTGAGGGACACTACTTGTTACTGGTTTCCACTTGGACATTGAGCCATTAACTGTAACTCTTTGGACATGACTATCCAGCCAATTCCTTGTCCATCTAACAGTCCATCCATCAAACCCATATCTCTCTAATTTAGAGGTAAGAGTGTTGTGGGGGACCATGTCAAAGGCCTTACAGAAGTCCGCATAGATGACATCTGTAAGTCCTTGTCCACTGATGCAGTCAGTCCATCATAGAAGGCCACTAGGTTTGTCAGGCAAGACTTGCCCTCAGTATAGCTATGTTGGCTGTCTCTAATCACCTCCCTGCCTTCCATATGTTTTGACATGTCTTTCAGGAGGTTCTGTTCCATGATCTTACTGTTCATGGAGGTGAGGCTGACTGGCTGGTAGTTCTCAGGGTCCATTCTAGCTTTTTAAAAATGGATGTGATATTTCCCTTTTTTCCAGTCACTGGGGATGTTGCCCAACTGCCACGAATTTTCAAATAAGAACAAGAGTGGCTTGGCAACTACACCACCCACTGCCCTCAGGACCCTAGGATGCATCTTATTGGGTCCCATGGATTTATGTATGTTCAGGGTCCTCAGGTGGTCTCAAACCTGATCTTCTATGATGGGAGGGACTTCATTCCACCAGCCCCTGCCCTGAGGTTCAGGGGCTTGAAAGATGTGGGAAGAAAGATTACCTTTGAAAACTGAGACAAAAAAGTTGTTGAGTAACTCTGCCTTCTCCACGTTGGTTGTCACCAGCTCTCCCATCTTATTTACCAAAGGGAATGTGTTTTCTTTTTTCTTCCTTTTCTGGCCAACATACCTGTAAAAGCCCTTATTATTCTTTACATCCTTTCACAAATTCAGCTCCTACTGTGCCTTAGCTTTCCTGATCCCATCCCTACACATCTGGGCAGCATCCCTATATTCGTCCCAGGATATGCATCCCTGGTTCCACTGCCTGCACGTTTCCTTCTTACACTTTAGTTTGACCAGGAGGTCCTTGCTGAGCCATGCTGGTCTCCTGACTTCTTTGCCTGATTCCTTACACAAAGGAATCAACAGATCTTGTGCTCCACAAATAATGTCCTTAAAGAGCTGCCAGGTCCTCACTCCTTCAAACTCCTCACAAAAGGAAAACCATTTCCTTCATCTTCCTATGTCAGATCCTTGGCAAGGGGCTGGCTCACTAAAATTGTCCTATATCCACCTGCATTGCAGATTCATTCTGTTTCCAAGAAGGTGAGCAGGAAGCTAGGTAAAATTACCGCTATCTAAAAATCTCCAGAAACTTAAATAGATTCATCTTGCGCAAGATATTTTGGGCAAGATAACACAATTCCTGGACTTATTTTTATCATGTTTTCCAGAAGTCACTGTAAGCTGGACATTTTTGAAAAGCAGGGATGCCACCAAAAATAAGTCAGTGTCAGTCAGGTGGTCTTTTGTGTTCTGTGACAGCTGATATCACTTTCTGATCTTTTTTTTAGATCAAAAAAATTGCAAGTGTGACTCATCTGGGAAGGAGAGTTCCTCAAAAAGAAGAAAGAAAATGCATCTCAAATTTTACAATTTCAACACTCCTGATGGTAATAGCTCTTAAAACAAAGAAATGGGAATCCTTTACTTGTAAATAAGAATATGTTTTGGGCTGCAAATTTTAAATTTTCTGAAATTCTTTTTACCCATAGTAGTTAAACATTTTATAACAGGGGGAAATCCTTTTTTAAAGATGTTTCAGTTTTTTCTCTGCATATTTGAAAGCATTTGAATATAATCATTTTCATTGTATCACTTGCTAGAGTATGATTAAAGTTTTTTTGAGATCTTTCCAATAACCTCAGATGAAGCCCCTTGTCTATCCATTTTATGCTTTCTGAAATGGTCCTGTAAATATCAGCTGTTAAGTAGGAGTTCCCTTAAAACCAACAGGGCAGACTACTTAAAAGGTGGTCTAGCAGAAACAGGATTATAAAGAAAACAGTCCATTAAAAAATTTGAGTTGACAATGTTCATTTAATCTTATAACTTTAGCCTTGAGATAACTCATTCAATTGAGTCTTTTAGACACTGTGTATAAATACTTGCTTTTGATATCCGAAAGGACTTTCTTTTGTGTCCCCTGAGGCTTTAGAAAAACAAGTAGACGAGTTGCATTTAATTAGATGAATCCTGGTTTTTTTCCAGACTTCTTTCACTAGTTCTAAAATTATTTTTCTGGCTTCACAGCTTTCTAGTTAGCACTAAAATTTCTAAAATATGATTAGCAACTCTGATCAGAGTAAGTAGCTATATTAAAACAGATTAGGCAATATCATTTGTCCACCGTATCTTGTGAGCTGAATCTTTCCTCAAACTTGGCTTTTAAGTTAGAGGTTGAGCCTGAAAAGCCCTGAGTGCTTTGTAGCACTGCACGCTTCAAGGCTGAATTCTTCTTGTTTGCACATAAGTGTATTTAAGAAGAGATATTAATTCCCTAGTGATTTTCTGGCCTGTTGATGCCTCTTAGGCTGCAATCTGGTTGCAATTACACAGTGGAGAATTTCTTGTATAGGGGAACTCTGACAAATGCAGGTTTTGGCAGACACATTTGCAAAAATCTAGGTGTTTGCAGCTTCTTAATATTAGGATATTTTTTCAGTCACAGGGTTTGATAAGCTCCTTTTGAAAACAAAAATTAATACTAACACTAATTAATTAATACTAATTAATATTAATATTAACATAAATAATACATAAGGCCCTAAATTGCCTTATCTTGAGACACATCCAATCTCACCAGCTCCTGTGCCTGGAAGTTAATAATAATGACAACATAGTAATAACATTTCTTCGGAAATGTTACATCTAGAGGAAAAAAGGCTATCTGAAAGTGTAATGCATATGACATTTTCTATCATGAATACTCATGCTTTTGCTTACATTTGTGTATTTCACCTTAAAAAAATCCCCTCACTTCTGTGATTCTAATTGCATCTGAGGCCAAAATTTTCAAGTGTAAATATTAATCTCATAGAATATAAAATATGTATCAAAAGCAGATTCTTAAAGATAAACTGTAGTTACATCTGTGCTTGAATTTATTTTTGTTCATGCTAGAAAAAAGAAAGGGTAATTAATATGTGCCGTTGTGATAAGCATGCGGCAATGTAACTGCAAACATCACTGAGGATGCTTTTTCCTCTTTTTTTTTCTGCTGGTCAGGTACATGTTTTCAGGATTTTTGGTTGGTTGGTTAATTCTTATTTTTTTCTTAAAGATCTTTAAAAAGAACTGCATTTCCTTGGTCATAAAATATGTTTATAAAACTTTATGATTACACTAAAAAGGCAAATATTTATATATGGAGTTATTGCTGATTATATGTAACTCAGTTTGGATTTTTTTTCCTAGAGCAAATCTGTCTTGACCTTTTTACTTAATCCTTATGAAGAAGGTGCTTTCAGATGTGAAGCTACTCAGGAATAAGTACTATACTTTGAATTCATGCTTGGATTTAATTCTTATTTATTTCTTTATTTTTTAATTTGCACATGTCTCCTTGTTTAGAACACAGAATACTAAGCAATAAATTTTTAATATTTTTTATTTTGTCTCCATTGGGTGCTGTGTGATGATTAAGAAATCTACATACAATAGAACTTTTTTGTACAATTTTCTTCCCAAAACCTAAACTAGGTTTACAAGACTTTGAAGATAAAATTCAACCGTACCAACTGTCTTTCAGGGAGTAGTTGTTATAGTCATTTAAGGATATTTGAGATGGCTACCAGGTCTGGTAAAATTTCTTTAAATGTCGCAGTGCAGGGGTGTACAGAAAACTGCATATAGTATCTGTCAGCTCTCTCTGGTTCATGTCAGGTAGAACAGAAGTATCAGTTGAAAACAAGATTTTCTCATCTTAACATAATGTCTTAACATGTTAGAGAGAGTGATCTTTTAACAGAAGAAACATAAGAAGCCTTTGGACTGACTGCGTAAGACTTTCTAACCTGTTTGCTTTCTCTTAGCTTGCTTGCAAGATAAAATTTAAGAGGCTGATGTAAAAGTCCTGATCAAAGTTCCTTGTCTTTCCTGGAGGAGACATGGAATTTCACAGAACCACACCCTACAGCTTTGATAGAGGGAGGTTCTTATATATGCTGTTAACACATAGATTAATTTTACCTCCACTGAGCAACAGGGTGGGTGAAATAGCTTAGAAGTTATTTTTCCCCTTAAGCTGGTGACAAAGGAATCATGCTGGCATGAAAAAGGAAACAGAAAGGGAAAAGAAACAACCCGGAGTGATGAGAGACTAATAACATGATGGAATTAGCAGTGAGAAGTAATGCCATTTGATTTGATGCTTCCAAAAAATCCCAGAGAAAAATGAAAAGGAGCATGAAAAGAAATGCACAAAATAAGAATAAAAAAGCATAGCTTGGCATAAGTTTGGGTCACTGAAAGAATGCAAAATTTGTAAGAATATGGCCTGTTTGTGAATCATATTGCCATCTCTACAGCTAGCATCAGATACTGCAGTGGACAGAGTCCTATTCTATGTCCTATTCTAAAACACAGACTAGTTTAATACGGATACTATGGTATGTATATATGTCATGGTCCTAGAATACAGACACTAGCTAATGATCTATTAGTGGGACATAGAGACCTGAAGTGGATTCTTTCACTAAACAACCATTTTAATTCCTGTGTCCGGTTACTAATTTCAATCTCGACTGAAGAATAACTGTATGAAAGTTTTTCTCCTTGTTTCCCTAGTAATAAGGAAGTTTTCAATCTTTATGAAAAATCCTGCCTATTAGTTGTCAAAGTACATGTGTTTGGAACTAAAATATTACCTAGAGATATGTATTTAGGTGTTTATCATATCTAAGTCTTCAACTGGAGTCTGAAATGACATGACTTCATTGAATTATTTGTATGCACAGATTCACTGAGTAATTCAGGTGGGAAAGGACCTCAGGACATCACTTGTCCAATTTCCTGCCAAACTGTGTTTCTAGTGCCTCTCTGCATTCGCTGTTCAAAAATACATACTCAGAGCATGAGACACTAAAAGCATCCTACTTCGTGAAGGGTTTGAGAGAGCAAAACAGCTCATGGATATTTTTCTTTTTTGGTCATTTTAATTTTACACTGATAAGTACAGTACTTGAAGATTAAGCATTGGTTGTTTTAAATAACAACTTTAAATTCCACAGGGCCATATTATATTTTCTTTTCATGAATCTTCCTGTGTGTCTGTCCTCTCTGCCCTATAATGAGCAGCCTGTTTAATGCAAAAGCACAATGACAACTCCACTGGTTCTCTGCTTTGAGTCACTTGCTTTTGTCACCATCCAAAGAGACAGGGAATTCAGAGTTAGGATTGTAACTTAGATCAGACACTGTGGAGATACAGGATACTAAAGGGCAGTGGTTCGTGATCTACACCTACTAACCCGGAAGTTTACTTCCCATCACAGTGTTCTGCCATGGTGCCATTTCAATATGAAGTTAGCTCTGTTGTCCTGTTTGACACACTTGGAGGTAATGACACCAATTCAAATACTTGGCCTTTGGGGATGTAATGAATTGCAGTTCTAAGAAGAATTGCAGATATGAGACACATTCCTGTCTGTCTAGAGCTCTGAAAAAAACATAGTATCATGGAGAACATCTTGAAGAAGTTGAGTGAAGGCAGGAGGCTAAGAATACACTTTTAGAAGCAGACTCCATCTTATCTTACTGACCAAGCCCAAAATGTATTTAAAAGACAAGTCATCTCTTCTGTTAGTACATGATTTGAATGGGTTGGATTTACTTTTTTCAAACATAAATATGCTTTCTAATTATAATATGACCTCTTTACATCACTTCACTTTTGGCATGCTTAGAGTGAAAATAGATAAAATGCACCCAGTTATTACATCTATACCCATTTTAAGATCTACTTACACTTAAAACTGTGTAAAAGCACCTTACTGTAAAGAAAAACCTAATTTATTCCTTCAAAGGTTAAAACACAAAAATATATTGGTTTTGCATTAACTTATAGTATCACAGTTTGAAATAAGGACAATTCAAAAATATCCTGTCTTTTATCAAATCATAAAGCATTGCTATTTGTTGTTGTTTTTTTTTCTTCTGCAAATGTCTGGTTATGTACCACATGCATTTCCAGAAGAAAAAAAAAAATTGTTTATTGATGCATTATAACCTGGGCATATGCAATGACAAGTACTATAAATACAGATAGTAAAATGTTAATAAAGTTATTTAACATGTTGGCACTTAATGATTACAGAGTGAAAACTTTCCTTACCTCCTTTAGAATAAAGGTACTAGAATTAAGGTAATAAGAAGAAATAATAATATTAAAAAGCTATAACTGTTTGATAACTATATTATCAGACAAATTCTCTCAGGTTTGAGAGGCTTTTATTTTGCGATGTTAGTGGTCTTAAATTGTACTGAAAAACCCCGTCAAAATTAAGTTTTTAAGAACTCATGCCAAAAAGCATATTTGTCACTCATTCTTTTGCCCTTTTTCTGCAACCGTGTTGTCACTTGTCCACTCTTAAGATTAAAACATAAGAAACAAAGCCTAACAATATGGAAGAACAATAATTACAATGGATGCACACTCAGAAGAATTCTGTTTCCAATATTGAAAAGAATACATTTTGTATATGTAAGAACTGTAAAAAGCTAGAATTAGTCTCTACAAGTATAAATCCCTATTCAACATCTCTTAATGGGAATTTCTAAGTCCATAAACTGAGAGTTGCTAAGGTATTTCAGCTCCCTGAGTAGTTCAGAGTGCTCATTCAATAACAGACCCCTGTTCAGGCTGGGCATGTTCTTTTAAATGTACAGTCTCACAACTGAGCCATGGTGTACAACTGGCATATCTTTCTGGAAATAAAAACTACTGACAATCTCCTCAGTCAGATTCTGAGACTTTTCCCCAAGCAGACTGATGTTTTCTCTGCAACTTGTTGACTTCAGTGAGACTCTTTGGTAAGTTGACTGCTACGTAACAGAAGTAGTCCCCTACATTTTGGCCTGTTTTTACTAATATTTAATGGACAACATTTAAATGTACGCAATTTAAATCCTTTCAGTAATGCATGTGCTTACTTCCTCTTGAAGGATGTGCAAAGTGCTTTGCTTAATGAGGATTTATAATAACCCTTTTGAACTATTGGTCTATGTCTTAGTTTTCCACAGACTATTCTTTATCATCAAAGTTGTTTCATTCTAGAATTGGCATTGTAAATCTACATAAGGAGTCATTTCTGAAAAATAGCTGCTGTGTATTAGCATCTATTGTTACAAACAAAATTAGATGGGGATCTGAAGCCAATGGGTAACTTTGTATATCATCTGCACATTTTTGTTTGAGATCTGATAACTAACTAGCTACCTAATAGAACCCAATACTATTCTGCAGTCAGTAACTGTTGAAAAAGAGCCATTATGTTCTATCATGTGAGAAATTTGTGTACTTAAGGACAGTTTCCAAGGCAGCTTTCACACAAAAGTCATTAGCCAGCAAGTCCCCAACCATGGATTTCCATGATAGAATGTAACAGTTCTGAAGAAGCTGTTACGGTCTATTGGGTCAATAATTTGCATTTTAAGTAGGACCTAAATATGTATTTCTCTGACAGATTGGAGCTGTTATGGCTTACTGGGTCAATAATGTATTTTGTAAATACTCCCTAAATAGGCATTTACATAATTTGTATATTTAAAAGTCTGTAATTGAGTATCTACACAACAGACCATAATGACTCCTTTAGAACTGGTATCATCTATTTTCATGTTGCTTAAAAAAAAAGGTAAAAAAAAAAGATATGAAATTATTGAAAAATTGAATTCACTAAAGACTTGTGTTTTTCAAGTTCTTCTTTTGCTATGTTCTCTTTGCTTTACTACACTGTTTTTTATTGGATGGAAAACACATTGTTTGGTATGTCAAAGGCCAAAGAAACACTTGAAGAAAATACTTTTGTCCAAGAGACCCATTTCAGTTATTACTATGATTATAATCCAGATCCATTATTAAATACTCGATCAACAAGTACTCTTCAAAATAGTTCCAGGAGCAACCAGTGGGGCAGTTATGCCTGAATAGATCTCGTCTAACTTTTACTTTCTTGAGAATTTGTCTGCTAATCCATGTTATTAGCTAAAATACCTCTACAGTCAGAGGAGTGAGTACAGGCATCCTAGAAGGTAGTTCAGACCACCTGTTTTGGTCTGCCCCTTTAAAGACAATGAATCACTCTCAGGAAATACACCTAGCTTGCTCTCTTGTTAACTGTAGAAGGAACCCAACTGGTACCTTAGAATAGAGACCTACTCTTTAGCTGGCTACAGTTAGATGAGATTAATCCTGTCCTTACAGAAACCCATCAGGAGAAACTATGTCCTAGTCTTTTATGCTTTAGCTCAAGAAGCAAACACATAGGCAACTGGCACAGGGAATTTCAAGATTTCTTCATATACTAATGCTTGCAAAATCCTTATGGCCATATTGCAGGTACCATGAAAACTCTGACATACTGGATTTCTATACATTAATCAAAATCCTTATACGTAATGTTATTTGCCATATTTTCTGCAACATCTTTGGAGTATTTTTAGTGCTTAGCTTTGTTGCATACAGGAAAAAAAGTATATATGTACCATTAAATTCCATTCAAAGTCTGAAATGGTCTCAAAAGTAATTGTTATTTCAAATTGTCACATTCTCTCTTTAAGCATTTGCAAACGGTTCAGTAAGAACACTCAAGATGTGAGCTGTTGTAGGTTAGTGACAAGTGCCGTGGGTTTTTTTGATTTAATAACTTCTGCAGCAAAAAGAGTTTCTATTCAAATTCAGCTGAAGTATAAAATTCAAAATGAACAGTCATTGTAAGTCAGCTAAGCAGTTCGGTGTTAGATTTTTAGCGTATGTATGAGCAATGCAGCCTCAAAATAAGTGTTCATGGTATTAATAAAATCCATGAAAGACAAACTCATTCTCCATGAAGAAGGTTAGCAGAGGCTCTAATTAAACATTCAAGATGAGATTAAGCAAATCTTAAGGAAGATATAAATCTTATTTTGGGTTTCTGTACAGAGGAGAACTTCACATTCAAAACCGGGTGGAAAAAGAACCCATAAAGGAACATGGTTGCATCTAGGTTGTTTAAAATTACCAGTGAATATTTGTATAATAGGGGTTTTTTGATGTTTTGTCCAGAGTCACTTTCTCCTTATCACTGAAACACATTGGGACAAACTCTTCCTATCTCTGTTTCCTGCATTTCAATGAAGATGAAATCATTTTAGTAATTTCTACTGTGCAGAACAGAGAAGTAATTACAGGCTAACATTCCTGTATTTGTTGTCCGTTTTACGCATGAAAATCATTACATCGTTAAACTACTGTCAATTAACAATCACAATTATGTGATGAAAAATTACATTAGGACACGCCTGTGCCATTGAAGAAACAAAGGTCAGAGCAGTGTTTTCTAGATTTTAGCTAATTTTTTTTCCTACATTGGCAGAAAGGAACCAGACCACGTTTCAAACTCTTCAGTTAGAACTTCCCTATAGTGATAATCAGTAATGAAATATAAAGGGGGGTTAAGGCTGAGCTTGGCAGAACTGTCATTGATGATAATAGATATGGGCAGTTCTGTCACTCTTGAGGAGAGATGTGATTTTTGGTTCCTTCAGATTTTCTGTGTGTATGTGTACTGATGTGTCTGCGTGCTATAATTCCCATTGACTGTCTTAAATAGCATACTTATATGCTTGAAAAGCTTGAAAGATAAAGTGTAAACTCAGATTAACAAATAGTGGTTAAGGGTATGCTAAATAAGAGATAGTTGATTGCAAATCGATCCAGTTAAAGAAGCCACATTTGCAGATAATGCAAAAATGCATGATTCCATACTGCTTAGACTTTCCCACTATACCAGCCGACCCGTGGTGAAGCACTACTTCTTCTGTTCAGCTTGGCCAAACTTTTGAACTGTATGGAATGTTTTGCATATTAAATGAAAATGTTGGGTGTCAAATAAAAGAAAATAAAACAAATTTTGTCATTTTTGCCTTGATTGAATTAAATAATTTTTAGTTTCTTTTTTGAGAAATGTGAAGGGGCTCTCAGCAATCTGTCTTTTAAGGGACAGATTTATTCACTTCCGCACTTGTGCAAATGGAAGTTTTAAGCAGTGTGCACATTTCTATATCCCAGCCATCAACCTGTGTTTTCTCTCTTACATTTTCTTTTACTGAAGCAATCTTCTCTAGATGTCCCTAGAATCTGATCTGAAGTATTGCACTATGGAGATAAACTCCCATTTCTCTTGCTTTTTCTCCCACCACCTACCAACTACTACTTTCACTTATTGCAGTTTTTTCCTTGTTGAGGTAGCTGGATCTTCTGTTAGGACATTACATGTCATAATAATGATGAAAACTTCTTACTCCTTCCATCAAGTGAATCTCCTCCACTGAAAAGGACTTGTTCAAAATACACAGATCAAAGAGACAACACCCGAATTAAAAAACATTTGTGAACTTGGCAAAGTCTGTGCTAGTCTGGAATATGGAAAGACTAATACACATTTCATATGAAAGTTAAAAAAAGTTAATCTCGCCGCCTGAATGCCAGCAAGAGATGTAGCCAAATTATGGGGTAAATTTCATCTCAGTGGGTAAAGATTGTATATATAAATTCTCTCCTGGTAAAAATACTCCATAGCATATCCCTCTGCAGCTCTCTTGAGTAGTATTCCTGACCCTACTAAAGGTAACGGGTAAAACCCACACTGACTTCAAAGAGATCTGCCTGAAAGTTTGTCTGCTTTGTTTTGCAGCATTGTTGCCATTTCTCTTACAGTAAAGCTCCCCTCTATTTTAAAAGAGAAAGAAAAGAAATAAACCAGTCTTACTTTTCTTAGAATAATGGTATAGTATAGTATTGCCAAAAAGTGCTTGCAGAAGTTTTGTTACGTTGTATGAACAATCTGTATTTGTATGGGTGAAATACTTCAGAGAATGGAACATGAAAAGACAAGTGATATTATTGAATATACATATATTCATGCTAGCGATGCAAAGAAAGGTAATCAAAACTCCAGGAGTAGTATGCTGCCTAAAATGCTCTCCTAAAGGAGAGTAATAATTTAGTTAACACCTTCCTTTAACAAAAAGACTCCTTTGGCACCTCTCATGTGACTATAAATCCTCTCAGCTCTGTATTCCCCGTAGTCCCACACAGCTCTCACAGCCATTCCTATTCTATTGTTCAGCACCTGATGCTGTAAAATAATTTATATTAAATGACAGACTGCACAATCAAAATCCTTCCAACACATCAATCCTTGGTGCTTTTTGGAGATGTGCCTAAGGCAGCAAAACATCCATTACTTGCAGATAATTGTACCGAACACAATATTCTTTTACTCACCAAGAATTAACACTGAGTTTCTCAAGTCTCAACCTCTATCTAGCAGTCACACAGTTTTATGTTGCTCCTCAAAGGCTCATAATTTGCCATAAGCAGCAATGCTTCCTTGCCTTACACTATGTGTCATCAATCTTGGCAATTTACATGCAGCTAGCCAAAAAATCCAGATGAATAACTTACTATCTTTCAGAGAAACGCTGGATGGAGTTAAGGGGTTAGGAATGGAAAGAGTTGTGAATAGAAGTAATCGAGTGGACAATTACTTAGATTCCTGTATATCATATTTAAACTTATAGCTAGCTTATATTTTAAAGTTGGAAGTTTTTCTTATGGTTTGAGTTCCTAACTTTTTGCCACACAGTTTGATGTATCTCTGCTTTTTTACCATTCTCCACAAGTTTCTTGAAGATGCCAGTCCTTAGACATTTTTTGTGTCATAGCAAGGGCTAAAATGCTCTGTATTATCACACTGTATTTCAAGTTTACGTTTGGTCTAACTCTACTGAAGTCAGTGATATTACACAGGTATGATTTTTGGCTCCTTATCAGTGTCTAATCAGAAAAAACTTGTTCACCTGCATCCTTCATTTTGATCATTCTGACATGGAGAACTTTGTCCCACGTGGCTGAACTATCACAGTGGCACCATTGTTAATAGTTATTGTCAATGAATTTTAAAATATCAGACAACTGAATACTTCAGCTGTCGGTTATTCTTCCAGAACTTATTTTCTTCAGGTAATATAATTCATGACAGCTCACTATGGACAAATAATGTGAGCTTCTGACTTTCTAATGTTGCATTCAAAATGTCGCTCCTTGTTCAGATGTGTTTGCAGAGGAAAGCAATTGTAAACTTAGAAACATCAAATACAGGCCTTTACTTTGGAACAGTACTTCAGTTTCTTATTCTGTGGAAGTTGCTGATGCATTTTGTACTCTCAAGCATTTGTGATTATTTCTTTCATTCTGGCAGTAGTGACTTTAATGGTGTCCTTTCAAATGACTACAACAAACTTTCTGTTTCATCACAACTTTAGCTTACCTGCATGACTTTTATTTGTTTCCCTTCAGTAACATTTGTGCCCTTTGTTAATTTGCATGAGTATCTCTAAATTCAGTTCACTAAATAAATGAATTATTTTTTAATGCACTGTTTCTTCTGATGTTCAGAAACATGGAGACCAGTCCTGCCAAATGAGAAGAGATCCTAATGGTGATGGGTAAAAAGAAATGCATTTTCAAGGTCATAATACCAATTCTTAGATTGCTTTAGGGTGAGGTATTTCAGTTTTTTAAGTATGTAAGAATACAAACAGATGCTTTAGAAAATGCCAAGTAGTTCCTGGCATCTTTTAAATTTGATATGAATTGCACGTTTCTGTTTTGAAAAACTACCAGCTTTCTATCTGCATCTTTAGACACATAAATTCCCATGAAATTTGGGAAATAACAGTCATTATTTTGTAGTTGTATACTCCTAACAATTTAAAGCTACATATGCAGTGCAAGTAGACATATTTGGGCTAGCTTTATACTACATTTTCAGTGTAGTCTTAATTTCAGGCTGTTGTGCACACCTATATTTGGAGTACTTTAAAACTAATACATATATACTACCCAAAAGCTGCATCAAACATCTGAATTGCCATATGAACATGATTTTTGAAAACTTTTTAGATGTACTTAAAAAACTTCCCTGATAAAGGAAGTTTTTCAGAACATGGCCTTTTTATTTGTTTAGAACTCATGGCAAATATGATCCAAAAATATCTCTCGTTATACGTATGTTCTTGTTATGTTTGTACTTCATTTCAGCAAGAACAGACTTTTGGCTATTACAGGGGTCAGCTATCAAGAAATTAAGAGAAACGAGCAGCGTGCTTGAACAGTGAAATTATTTTTATTATGTTTATGCACAAAATTTATTTCCAAAATGAATCTTCTTCTGATATTCTTGGTTCTTCTTATGAAACTATTTCATAATTTTCATCCAACAAATGGCTGACAAGGTTATTAGACAACCAATGAGAAATTAAGACCGGTACTGAGACACCAGTCTTTGTTTCATTTTCTCAAAAACATGTAGGTTAACTTAAATACCACTGCACTTAGTTTATCAAGTTCTTACGGAACCTCTGGTCCCCTAAGGAATGGAATATAAGACATAGCCTTTTTACTGCTCGGTTTTCACTGAAGTGCAATCAATCAGAAGGTACTTTCTGAAAGAGAAGAGCAGTTTATCTTGACCTCTAAGTGACTAAAGAAATCCCTATGCACTATCAAAGGTTGTCACAAAACTGACATTGACAAAGAGCGCAGCACCAGCTCCAAAATGCGCTATCCCTTCAACTGCATATATTTGCATTGATTTTACTGTTTTGCATACATTGCAATATGTGTGTATGGGGAAGTTTATGCTGAAAAATATACTTTTCTACATACAGCACAAATTCCTAGCAAAAAGCCACATTCTATACACCAGCATTCCTTGCATTTTAAACTTTTTGTTTGATCTTGGCCCTCAATGTAATAACACAATGGTAATTTCAGGCCATGTATTGTTCAGCTTCCCCAAACTAATACTTCGTGCTTCCTGCTGCAAGGGTTCCCTCAAGCAACAGTGAAAGATGGTGATCCAGTGCTGTAAGCATTGCATGGATGAACATCCCCTGCTGGAGTAATATACCACCTAAAGGAGAGCAGAAAGACAAACAAAAACAAAGTCTCTGAAATTAAGGGTTAGAGCAGAGAATCCTTTGGTGAAATTATATAGCTTATATTATACAGGGGACCTACTTTATGCATATAAATTCTATAAATTTATGAGATGGATACAAAATGTCAGGAGAGAACACAGTAATGAAATTATGAGATTAGGAACATAAACAGGCTTTTATGAAGGAACTAATCATTGCTGTTTTAGTGCCCTGCTCTCCATGGTGGCTTTTGATAAGCAGTTTTTCATGAAAAAAGGCTAGAAAAAAATTATCAGTATTTCAAGTTTATTTTGTCCCATTTATTTTTCCAGCCTCTTTTCTTTCCTCCATCTCTTTTTAGCAACTTAAATAATTCAGGTGTTCCTCTTTACTGCCCCTTCTGTTAGCCATTCTTATACAGACAGAGCACTGTACAAAATGATGCTTTAATATGGGAATGTTCAGAGACATCTCAGTAGTTCTGACAACTTCTTTTGCTCTCTCCTTTCGTTTCTCTCTCTCTCTCCTTCTCTTGAAAGGGAAACTTTCATGTCAGTCTACAGTGGAATATATAGGTTACAAATCTTGGAAAGGACTTTATTGTTTTTATTTCATTGATTTTATGAATCTTTGGTACTTTTTAATAGTATTTTCCATTGAAACAAGAAGGAAAAAAACCCTCAAAACTTTCACTGACAAGTGACTAAAGAACAGCCTTAAAAACAGCCTTATCAGCTTTGGTGTATGCATTTGGTTACAGTAATGCAGTTTATGCCCAGTTATGATTTTTCTTGTTTATATTTTACATATTTCCTTAGTCCATTTGGATGGGTTTTCCCTATTTCACCTACTCACTCACTTTTCTTTTTCTTTATTTTTTTTTAATTCTTTTTTTAGAAGAAGCTTTAATAACAAAAGGAACATCTTAAAAAATTCATAACACAGAAATGCAGTGACTGCTAGATATGGATTTCCACAAAGGCCGTACTCCAAAAGCAATGAAATTTCTCCTGATTGAGAAAACCTGCCCAATAACTAGTGCAAGGACTAAACTTTATTTACATTTAGACTGTGAAAAATCACATCTATCTGCTAAAAAAGTCCCACAACTTTGTTCTTGTTATTAATATTCCACGGTGACCTTTCATGTTGTTGCAATGCTAGAAGTTGACTCTATAATGAAAGGCGAATGAGTTAGTCACTTCAGTGTTATATGCTGTAGGTTTATAAAACATTAAGTTTTAGTGACACAAATTATAAGCACTACCACTGACAACCCACAAAGCAGTATCTTCAGGAAAACATCTCTCCTACCTGACCACAAACATTTACTTGGCTTTAGTACTGGAATTCATACTTCTAAAATTCAGGAAGTCTATTATCACATATCAAATTTTAAAATAACCATCACCTTTTCACAGATTTCCCTTTGTGTTCCACTCCTGAAACAAAGTGTTTAATTTTTTTTTTAATACCATAAAAAGCACTGAGTCTTTATAACTGATTCTCACCAGCTAGCTCGGTGCTAGCTAGCAATACATCATAGGAACAATGTTGTTCTGATAATGTATTACACTAATATATCACCAGTGTGACAATAGTCTATGATGGATGAGTAGTACATCTTCCAGACAAAGATGTCAAATACAGATCTGCTTGGAAAAGGAATAACTGCCCTCCCTGTGTATTCTTAAAAGTTTATTACCTTAAACATTATAAAATGCTTTTAAAATTCTACTCAAATTATTCATTTGGGCAGCCAACACGTTCCCACATAGACAGGGAGGTTTGTCACAGCTCTGAGATCTGTTGATTCGACAGAGTTTTTCTTCACTCGCAGTGTGAGAGATGATGGAAAGTAACTCCCTTTACATGCAACATATGGTGTTGCATAAGGCAATAAATGTCATCCTATAGAAGCTCATGACTAGATCAGAAAATGCACTCACTGTTTAGACAGTCTGTAATTTCTAATTCTAAGGTAA
>VFFE01009004.1:1670765-1740685 GCA_008921705.1 Burhinus oedicnemus | reverse complement strand
CCTTCCCCTTCCCCTTCCTCTTCCTCTTCCCCTTTCTTTTCTTTTTAATGCAGGTTTCCATTTCCAACCAACTTTAGCAACTCAATTTTCTCTTCTTTATGATAACTAGAATTGAAACAGCGCTTTCATTTGAGAAACTAGACATTGAAGCAATTCTACCTTTGGCTTGTCTCTTCCGTTAAGTTTCATTGGGACAGTTATGATTTAACTGAGACCATTTTACAAAATAAGTCCTTATTTCAGATTATAAATATAGAAATAAAAATTATTAATTAGCTTTAGAGATACAATACATTTTCATTAATGCTTAGTCTCTCAGAAGAATAGAATTTTAGCAAAATCTCAATGAAAAGTTACACCACATGAATACGAAATAGTCCTTGCTAATTTTTTTAACTAAAAAACCATTTCATTTATAATTCTATTCTCTTACCTTATCCAATGGTATTATATATTAAATTTATTGAATTTGTATGATTGCAGCAAGCTTAAATTATTTAAGAGAAACCATACTTCATTTAGTTTAGCATTATTATTAAATTTAGAGTCTCTTCAGCGGAACTGAGATCAGATGTAAAAACTCTACAAGGAAAGTGACACATCATTTGAGAAATGCTTCTTAGAGATTGTCATGAATAAGAACAATCAATTTGATCTTTTACAATGAGGTCAGATCTTAAATCTTATCTTTTACTTTGTATCAAAGCACCAAAAGTTCACATCACATTTCACATTTTATAAGATCTGGATATCTATTGTCAATATAAGACTTTAATTATTCTATATTTATATATTGTTGAACTTGCAAGATGATAAATGTCTCCAAGAAATATGGAACAACTTCTACTTTCATTAGGAGTTAATGAAATTGGTGCTTTTTTCTCAGAAATTTCAAGGATAGACCCCTAGTGTTAAATTTTAATTCTTTCACATTAGTATATTAAAGATTTGTTATTCAAATTTAGTTGAAATATACATTTAAAAAATGGATTCTCATCTGAATGATTTAGGCTTCCCTAGGCAACCTATTTCAATTTGCAAAATTGTAAAATTAAAGAAGCTTATGAAATTCCCCATATTTAACAGTGGCTTCTCCTACAAAATTCAATTCTGGAGTTCAGGCCCAAAGGAAAAAACCTCCCAAAATCTAACATATTTTTTTGTAATGGTCTGAGTTTTCAAAAATTTACTTTTACATTTTAGATTGTAATCACTTTAAGAAAGTGTGAAGACTAGGATATAGTTGAAGGAATTTTGTTCCAAACCCATTTCAGAACTTTCTACTATGTCTTTCTCAGTTTGAAAGAAGTTCTGTATAATAAATGAAGACCTCTTTTAAAATTATTCCACCTTGGGAATTCATTATTTCACATTAGCCTGCTCGTTCTTCACTATATGTTTGCAATCTGTGAAGATAAATCAATGCTACTGTAAAAACTAAAATGTGCAATCATTACTAATCCATAGTTCTAGAACTAAAAGGCAGAAAAGCCCCATTTATTCTATATCTGAGAAAAGTTTTCAACGTTGAAGTCTTCTCTGCCTAATGGAATTCTAAAGAAGCTTGATCAATTAAATTTAGAATAATGTGGATTTGTTGTCATAAATACTTCTAAAGACAGAGAGAATATCCTACCCTTAAAATCTAGGATAATATAATTTTAACACTAATTCTTCCACAAACAGATAACACTAAAACAACCTGAGATAAATCAAAGGACTGTGTACTTGTGAAGGCAGTAGATTGTTTTATCTGAATTTTTAAAGACAGGCAATTCTTCTCTTTTAGATCTCTCTTCTACCTATGAGAACCCTCCTTTTATTTTAATGGGAGTAAATCCCTATCATTTTGTCTTCTGAGTGTTTAGATGTCCTTTTTCAGTAACTGTATGAGTAGAAGTGCCTTATGCGAAATGACTTTAATCAGATTCAGTATAAATAAAGTATTGCTATACCCTAATTTGAAGCAGGTGGCTTATAAAAAGAATATTCATTATGGGAAATAACATTAAATAGAATAATTATATGTAACATGTAAATAAATAAATCTTTGTGTTAAATATTACACAAGTTCATAGATCTATTAAAAAAAGTTATAATTGTGGAAGATAAAAATACAGATCAAAAATACATACAAAAACAGAAAAAATAGATTTGAAATTCCCCAAGAATATAGAATCATAAATAACAGTTAGAGTAAATTTAAGGGCCATAGATCAGATTATACACAGGAAGGGTCATCTAGTAACTCAAATTATGAGGCAGTTTCATCTTTGCCCTGCCACCTGAGCAAAACCTTAGGTGCCTATTCTTTCATCCTAATAACATGTAGATAACTAAAAGGACTACAAGGTATGATTACAGGGTAACAGTTGGGTGGTAAGCTATGGGTGAAACTGTCATTAATCTAGTGATTTCACTTCTGGAGAACTAAAACACTCAAATGACTTTCCTGGGCTAATGACTATTGTAAATATAGAAAAATAGCATATTAGGATTATATAATGTAAGGTAAATCACACTGTTTCTTGTGGAGCTGTTTTACGCTTTAGCTTCTGAATTCTGAATATGTACAGTGTATATTTCCAGAGGTCCCAGAAGAGTCAGACCACAGGGTAAATTAAAGAGGCTTAAGCAAGATGGTGCTGTTGGTTACCGGCTCCTTGTACATCTGCTAGACAGCCATGAGTAACAATTCTGTGGTACATGCTTATTTTAGTGCCTTGCTGCAACCTGTTATTAAGAGAATCTTCTCTGAGCATAAATTAGGTCAAAACCTTCAGGTCTAGAGTACACAAACATTTTCCAATGAAAAGCATTGCATATATAGTTTTAGAAATGCTATACAGAATGCAAAAACTTATGGGAGTCTGCATGTGTATAACACTGGTTTCCATTATAAAAACATGGCCTTTAACAACACGATCCAAATGGTGAAGTGAAAGGGAAACAAACATCTTGCCCCTTTTAAAAATATGGAACACTATTTTTCTTAATAGCATTGGAATCACTGATAAAAAACTGATTAATTAATCACAAAATTTTTGGAATGTTACGTAATTTGAATACACTTTGAAAGTTATGCTAGGCAGAAATCTTATATACTTCACAAGATATTTAAGGCTACTGTCTTCACCTACATGCTTGCTTGCTATTTCTTTTCAGCACAGCAAAATGTGAAGACCTCCTCCTTGAGTAAGACTTGTAGGATGTACTAGAAAAGTCTAGGTTATTTATGGGAAAAAGGCAAGGGAACTGTCCCAAAGGATGAAGAAATTTTCCTTTGAAGTATGTGAGATCTTAATGGATGAAGAACTCCACATGAGCCCTCAGTGCCAGGAAATGCAAAAAATATATGGTGACATGTATAAAGAAAGAGCAAGGAGTAGTAGAAGAATGCAAAGAGATGGGATTTTATCTCTGTTAATCTCACTGGTGAAACAACATTTAGACAGTCTGAACAGTTTCACCATCTATAGTTTTCTAAAACTACGTTGTAGAAAAAAAAAAAAAAGAGGGATTACAGAAAAAAAGAACCATGGAGTGTAATCAACTGATGGAGAAAAAGATACCTGGTAAGAAGTACTCTGAGACCTTGATTTGTTTATTTTATTGAAGAGAAGATTCAGTTTAATCACTGTATATAAATACCTTCATGAGAACAAAAGTACAGAGTGCTGTGAAATTCTTCTACTACCAAAGTAAGGAATAAAAAGAATTAACTTCTGGAAGAGGAAATCAAATAAACTCAACTCCAAAAAACATCTTTCTTTTCCTTTTAACTGATCAGCCTTTTGAATAAATGTGTCATTTCATGACCTGTAAAGGTTAGGCGTACAGAACTTAACCTTGTAAAGAGGTTTGCTGCCTTCTAGCTGAGAAGAATGTTAAGAAAATTTGTGTTTGTAACTTGCATACTCCTAGCCTCTCAATTTGTATATATTCACTTTTTTCTTTTTGCAACTTGTCCAGCCTACCTGTACTTTGGTTCCAGATTCGCTCCACAACAACTCCTCTCCCTCCTGGAGCCAATCAACAACTGAGATTTACCTCGTTCATGAGTTAGCATCCTGAATTACCTCCATTCCCTAGCTTGTCCACTCTTCTTTCAAAATCTGTTTCTTAAGAGACCTATGATCCTGGGAAAGAGATATAGCTTCCCCACAGTGAAAAATGTTGCACTATAAAACCTAAAACAAGCTTTAGCCCTGTAAACATTTCCATTCATGTGTTTATGCAATAATTTTTTAAGAAACAAAATTACTCAAGTACCAAAAAGCTCCAAGTGCAAGACCATAAAAATACATACTTTGATATGACAATTTCTTGTCACACAAGCAAGAAGAACAAGCTCACATATTTTAAAAAAAAAAATAAATTCAAAAATGAGCTGTCAACAGCATGAAGAACTGTGAATTTGGCTTGTTTGTGTATCTGTGAGGAGTTTTTTTGGCATGTACATCTATCATCAGTTTTTCTGGTTTGTATTACAGTTATGACATCCCACTGCATTGCTTTTTGATATGAATCCACAGTAATAATCCTGAGGCCCAACAGCGTATTTTATGTTCAAGAAATTAGCATTCGATTTCAAGCCGGACATTGTATTACAAGTCTGGAAAAAGAAACAGTTAACCAAATAGCGCTCTTATTTCCACAGGGACATGTCCACCTGAGCAGGTGGAGGTTGACTTAAACTCTTCTGCCCAGGTTCCAGGCAGGTCAGGAAAAAAAATCAGCTGTAGCATGGGGGCTGTACAGCTCCATTACTGAGGCACTTTGCCTACGCAAATTTTCAGAGTCAGGCACAGCACTACTAACACAACTGTCTGGTTTCCTGGCAGACAACTTGGAGTATGGGCACAGGATTTTGGGAGGAGAGGGAGAAGAGCAACTGACAAAACCTCTGCCAAAGTCAATGAACACTTGCTTTAAAAAACAAACAAACAAACAAACAATTCAGTTTTACAAAGTGATGTCCCTTGAGGTTTTGATATAGGCAGCCACTATTAAGAAGGCAGGGAATGAGTAATAGGCTTATGATAATGAATCAGTCCTTTTCTCTTTCTCTCTCCAACTTTTCCTCATATGCCTCAAGGAATATAAAATGTAATGCAGTTAGGACAACGTAAAATAAAAATGAAAAGTCACTCTAAGCAGTCTATTATGGAAATGGCCACAGAGTACCCAAAAGTCATCACAGCAGGGGAGGAAATGCATTGAAAAAGCTTTGGTCTTCAGAAGTGAAGAGATGGATTTATATGGATGTGCATTTTAAAACTTATCGCTACAAATGTTCACGGATGTCCCAATTTACACACCATCTCTTACACTTTATCACTAAAAGCTGCATTCCTCTCAAAGCAGCTTTAAAGAAGTGAGAAAATATTGAAGCTTATTATTGATGGGTCTTATCACAAAATAGTACCTACTGTGTTATGGTTATTATTGTCATATATCACTCTTTTTAGTTTGCATTGTATTGAATTACTCATTTTTTGTTAGTACAAAATAATTCTAAGAAAAAAAGTCAGCTCCTGCACAACTCACCATTACTTCTATTATTTTATGTGACCTTCTCTTGATCTTTCCTTTTTTTCAGATTATACTTGAAATAACAAACAATATTCTGTGAATATACAAAAGTCTGTGGACAGATGTTCTCTGTAAAATACAGGACAGAGGCTCGGTTTCTGGGCATGAGTTCTGTTACCTTTTGTTCTATAATATCGGATTATATCAGGCAGGTGAATTCAACATAAACCCTTCTTAGTATTATTGTGTAAATAAAATAGTAGACACCCTTGACATCATTCTCTGATAAAACTAGGTAGTAATGTGCTATTAAAAAGTACATGAAAGATTTGTCATATACTTTAATGTCTTCACATCACTGCTTACAAACTTCTTAATCAAAATTACAGCCAAATTAAACAATTTGATTCATTTTACAGAGTAACAGTATTTATGGGTATCATTTACATGGCGGAATTCTTCAGCAGATTCTTTTTTTCCCCCTGCTGCATATGTCTGCATTTTCCTTTAAAAAACATGTATCCTATGAAAAGCAAATACAAATACTTATATTTATCATTATCTACCTTTTAGGTTATACGATTAAGCTATCCAGGTTTTCTGCTACATAAATTCCCTAAGTCAGAAACAGAATACTCCTCCTACACTAAATCCTGAACAAATGCAGTAGTAAAATTGCTTGTGATAATGTTGCGATATGTCAGCTGTCAGGCAAAATGTACTTATTTGGAATTTCTTTACTGGACAAAAGGTCACAACTAAGACATACTTACACAGCAGATCTGTTAGGTCTGGCACATCAAACAACAGACACTGAACTTACCCTTGACCTTGTGCCTCTTTCCCCTCATGAGTCACCTCTAGACATGCCTCTACTACCCAATCCCTGCTATAGGCTCACTTCCCCAGGTGTGAGCCTATACACATCACAGAACTAGGCATGTGTCACAGTACATCTGGGTAAAAGTAACAGAAGTGTGAGAAAACTCATGTCTCTCCTCCATCTCTTCTCTTCAGATGTACCCTCCCATCCCATTCCCCTAACATGGGATGCATCCCACACACCAGCCCTCTATTCCAGTCTAGCTACCAAGGAAAAACACAGCAAGGAGACATGCAAACAAACTGTCCTCTCCTGCTCCATCAGCCACTAAAATGGTTGAAAATAGTGCCAGATAGAAGTACTAGATGGTAGAAAATGACCGGCAAGGTCAAACATTCACCAATAAATAGCATACTGCCATAAAAAAAGTCACTGTCACGAGCTGTACCGTATTTCCAGCAGTTTAGACTTATAATGAGTGCATTGGTGGTTAGAAAGATTAATGCAGAGAAGGCAAAATACAGGACATAAATTTAGACTGCATTCTTGCAGCTTCTTTTATGGGATCACAGAATTTCTCAGATGCCGCAGCATGCTGTCATGACCTTTCTCCAGATAAACAGCCCAGAAAGAGAGCCACCACATAAGAAGACTGAATTCTTGCACCGGTATGCTAACCGGTACAGTTTATCTGAAATTGGTGCAAATGGTAAGAAACCAGTCTCTCTTTGAGCTCCAAATATTTGGAAGTGCTGTATAAGGACACTTATATTGGACTGGAAGTAACAATAAACATCAGTCTAAGTCACTGTGCAGACCTTGCCTTTTGCTTTCTTTCACTGTAGAGTTTAAACAAGGGTAGACAGAAAAGGATTGTCCTTATCATGAGTTCTTCTCTTGTATTTGAGCGAAGATTGTGGAATTTGGTGGCAAGAAGGGAGGAGATAGGAAGCAAGGGAGGAGGGCGGGGAGGGAAGAGGCAACATTTATTTATGACTTTGTGAAATAACTCAAAACTGATATTCTGACTTAAATATCAATATCCCAAGTTCAGTGTTTTTGCTCTACGTACTTGTATCATTGTCATGCTCATAATAGGGAGAACAAAAGCTGATGTTATTCATTCAGCAGGTAAAAATTAGAAAATTTTACTGGAGAAAGCTTTTCCTTGTTTTTCTGTCAAAAAAAAGCAGTGAACTTGATGCATTTTGTCAGGCTTGTCTCTTCTTACCACAATACAGCAGAAGTAATATTGCTCTCTCTAAATTAAAATTACTCTATACATTTAATAGATTTCTGGTTGATCAGATTATGGGCAAAAGGTTACCATGTGCTTCTGACTGGCAAGCTAAACTCTTGTTTTCACTTCACTAGAATCTTGTTCAGAGGACATGGTTCAACTGAACTGACTAAAGGGTTATGATCATGCATAATATGGGCACAGTTCTTGATAGTTACACAGAGGTGATCTGAAACTTTCTTCTGCAACTTTGACCTTAATATTGTGCAACAGCATTCTGAATTTCTATAAATCTCAAAAATTCATTATGAGTCATACAAGACCTTCACATGGACTTTACTTTGAGTCATTCAGTGTCTTCTAATATTAGCTTATGTTTTTAATTAAGATATGCACAATATACGAAATTTCACTAAGTGTCTTTCAAGAAGCTTTGATGATAATACAAAATGATGCAAAGGAAAGTCTTTGCTTTTAATAACTCCAAAATTATATTATTCTGGGGTATATTTCTGAGGGCTTGATTCATTTTGCGGGGGAGGGGAGGAAAAGGGTATTTCAGTATTGTTAATTAAGATGAAGATTCTCATTAACTGAAGCAAATGTTAAATGGCCCAAGGGAGTGCATAAATAATAGGCTCACTAATAAACTGTAGTATATCGAAGCTGAGGAAAATAACTTTAACAATGCTTTTGCAGATTTAGTAATTACAATAGCTTCCAGCAGTGCCAGATCAACCTGCAAAGAACTTAAACTACCATTTATTCTCTTTCCAGAAGTGCTTCAGAATAATTAAACTATTTTGAATCAAAGTTGCTCAACCTGCTTATTAAAATAAAAATAGGCAAAATAGTTGTTATAATATTGTGGACTCCTGGTGGCTGTATATTCCATAATTGAAATAGCTCTTTCCTAAAAGGGCAGTACTTCTGGAAATGAAATACATTAATATACTTACATTTTATTCTAATTAACTGTAGTGGCTAGTAAGTGGTTTTTTTGTTGCAGGAAGATGATTTTGCCATTATGAAAGCTATCATGTGGTAAGCAGTGGTACTCAACAGTAGTTCTAGTCTTATCAGAACGACAGCTCTATAAAAAGTCACTGTCATGCATGGATCTCCTTTACAGAAGAACCTAAAGGACAGTATGTATTTCAAAGCTTTTTTTTTTAAATGTAAAAATGTATCACTACTGTCATGGGTTAAACCTGGTAGGCAGCTGAGTCCCACCCAGCCGCTCTCACTCTGCCCCAATAGGAAGGGGGAGAGAATCCAAAGGGTAAAAGTGAAAAAACTCATCAGTTGAGATAGATGGTTTAATATGGCAAGCAAATGCTGTGCATACAAGCAAAGCAATAAGGAATTCATTCACTACTTCCCATTGGCAGACAGATGTTCAGTCATGTCCAGGGAAACAGGGCTTCATCATGTGTAATGGTCACTTGGGGAGACAGATGTCCTAACTCCGAATGTTCCCCCTTTTCTACTTCTTTCCCCCAGCTTTTATTGCTGAGCATGATGTCATATGGTATGGAGTACCCCTTTGGTCAGTTGGGGTCAGCTGTCCCAGCTGTGTCTCCTCCCAACTTCTTGTGGACATCCAGCCTACTCACTGGTGGGGTAGCATGAGAAGCAGCAAAGATCTTGACACCGTGTAAGCACTGCTCAGCAATAGCTAAAACATCCTTGTGTTACCAATACTGTTCACAAATCCAAAACAGCACCATTACTGGCTGCTATGAAGAAAAATAACTCCATCACAGCCAAAACCAGTCCAACTATAAACAAACATTCAGCACGGAAAGGTTGACTAAGTTCTAACAGGATCAAGGACACAGAAAATGGTAGAATCACAGTATAATTTTTCTTGAAAGTAATCTTTGGAGAGTATTTGGTTTAATTCTTTGTTCAGCTTCAATGTTAGATCAGGTTGCTCTGAGCTTTATCCAGGTGAGTTGTGAAAACCGCCACAGACAAGAGTTTTCAGAGTCTCTTTCACCAACTTGATTCAGTGTTTACCACTCTCATCATGAACACTTTTTCAGCACATGCAGATGAATTTCCCCTTTTCATGACTTAAGACTATTGCCTCTTGTCTGTTGGCTTTGACTCCGAGAAGAGTCTTTTCTATAATTCACTATTATGGAGTTAAACACAACAATTAAATTTCCCATACTCTTCTCATCTCCAGGCTAAAAAACCACATCGTTTGATCTCTCCTTGTGTATTGTTTCCCAGCCCCCTGACAACCTTAGTGCTGCTCTCCAGTCGTCAATCAAACCAGAGACCCATCTGCATTTCTTTCCTTCCTTCTGCCTTCCTGTCTTCCTACCTGTAACGATGCATTGATTGGTTTTTTATGGGTTGTTGAGAGTACAGCAAGAAGCTTCTCCTCTTCATATGAGGCTTACTTTCAGGGCAATGGAATAATGAAGGGAAAGAAATTCCTTCTTTATTTACTTTCCCTATGCTGTTTCAAAACACAGTCATCCATAAATCAGAGAGCTATCCTGCCTTTTTCAGCCTTCCATTACTAAACTAATAATCCAATTGTGTCTACCCATGTGTCTTACCAAAAGCTTTAAAAACATCTGTTGCCTGCAAGTTTTTGGACATTTACTTACAAGACGAGCAAGGGAGAACAAAGAGAGTCTTGTTTATTTTTTCTTTTTCCATATGAATAGAGCTCTCTTGGACACTGTCTTCTACAAACAAGAGTAATTTTCAGTATTTTCTGTCTTTAATTCTTCTCACACTTTTTCTACATTCAGTAAGAACTATCTGAAACATCTCATTAATCTCCTGTTCCTTTTCTGGCTCAGTTTGTGTCTTACATTTTCAACATCAACAAGCCATGAACAATCGTCAGCAGACAATCTATTGAAATAATTATTTTTCCAGAACTGACTTTGATTCTCAACCATACAAGTGTTCCTTCAATTTGTTATGACACCCTTCTGATGGATCACTCCATTCCCTTGTACCTGATACAGTCTGGAAGGGTACAAATACAAACTGTTGTGCAAAGACCTTCAAAGATATGTATTCATGAAAACTTTTAGTTTAGTGGTATATTTGAGTATAATCTCTAAACCTTTGGCAGGGGAGAACTTAAACTTCAGAATGATGATGAAACCAAAGCTGAAATTTTGATGAAACATCTGAAATAGCATTTTCAAAAGCACATGAAATTGGTCTACTATCACTTCCATTACATAAACAGATTCTTTTCAACATAAAATTAATAGGAGAAAGAGCTAAACGCATTGTTGATAGCTTTTAGATAACTTACCATTTTTTGTTTAATGTTCAACCCTGTGCAGATAGTCTGATCGGTTATCTACAGTTTCACTGGTGTTAAAAAAACCCTTACAATAGTTTAAAAACTGCAGAAGGGGAGATCAGAACTGGCTTGTAAACTTCACGTTAAAATGAGATTTCTTTGCTACTGGGATATTTCTTTAACTTAAATTCCATTATGAATTCTATGTGTATTGGAAAATTGGAAACACCACCACAAAGAGTGGAAAGTGACTAGTTTTTTTAGGAAGAAAAAAAAAAAGGCTACTGACCTTTAGGCCTTTAGGCCACCAACTGATGCCCTATCCCCCTCTATACTCCCCTCACCCCCAGCAAAAACCTTTATGTTAACAGTGAAGATTTGGAAGAAGGAGAATATTTCTTCTTATGAACTAATAAATTATGAGCTTTGCAAATTATATCCACATCTCAAGTTCACATTTCAAACAACTTTTGTTTGGGAGAGAAGACATCTTTCTATGCCACTAAGTCCACAGTATTGCTATACTGAAATTGTTCTAGAAAAGATTTTGTTTGTTTGTTTTTGCATTTTTCTTATCAATGTATGTTTTCAAAATACCAGTTATTCTGATCAGATAAAGCTGAGCCAGGTATACCCACACATAGGCTTTTAAAGATCCTACACATCTCAAATGTCAGGCTTTTAAAAGTCTTACTCATCTTTCACTGTCAGAATTGGTCTCTTTTACACTTCCTTGTCATCAAATCTGTTCTGACTTCCCCACCATCTGAAACCATTGAATAATCATAATTGAAGTGCACAGTTGATTTTCAACCGTAAACTTCATTATACATACCTTTGGATACCCTTAAACAGACACTCAATCAGGCACTATTTGAAGAAATAAAAAATAACAAATGTTAATTTGAGACGAAGACCTCCATTAAAAGGCACATATTTCTCCAGCAAAGCAATTAGATTTATCTGCATTTCAAACGCATGGCTGTATCTCACTGAGGTCAGCAAGGAGAAACACACACATAAGGAAAGCACATGATTGAATACCTTCTTGAAATAATGGATATCTGTACTGGATGATCTCTCAAAGATCTATAATAACAGATCTCTCATTTCATTTTTAGAAATAAAGAAGTCACTTCAGATGATTATTTTGTTTCTACTACTTCAGTTGTCATTTGTCTCGTTTTTTTTTGGGGGGGGTCTTGTTTGTTTGTTTGTTTGTTTGTTTGTTTGTTTGTTTAGTGGAGGGGGGTGTAGAAAAAAAGAGGAGCATGTAAAGCCCAGCAGTGGAGACCTGCATATTCATGCTGAATCATATAGTTTAGCCAGTGAGTACATCAGGATTCAAATTTGTAGTACCTCATCATCAGGGAAAAACAAAACAAAACAAAACACAAAACCAAAGACATAGAAACTAGACACTTAATTTGCATTATGTAAATTATAGATTAGCAATCATTTTGCAACTGTCATGTCAGATAGGTATCTGTAAGCCCCATACTGTTGGTAAAATACATTATAGCTAGTTTAATTGCATCTGTGCTGACTTCATATCTACATCTAAATAGATGGACTGCAGTTGAATCAATAGCTGTCTGATCTTTTTCACTGATCCTGGTCTTTTTCACTCTTAATTGGGAGGAAACACTTATCTACAAACCTCTAGCTTTGCCTGTCCAGTGAATGTGTTTTTCAGCATGGGATCTGAAACAGACAGACTCAGATCTGTCCCAGTCCTCTTCCTTAGCTCCAAAACCGATGACATCAGCAGTCACTGGCATCCTGGATAAACAAGATTCTCTTAGTAACCATTGTGACAAGACAGGTTAATTGTAAAATATTATTTGTTGCTGACTCTTGAAGCAGGAAAGAAAGCAATTAATGTAAACTAAGTTGAAGAAGCACCTGCTGTGTGTGTTTTGAGAGTGGTCTTTTCCAGGCAATTAATTCAATTGCCCAAAATGTAAATATCCGAGGAGGTAAGCATAGCAGCATATGAAAACACTTGCAGTTCAAACTGCTTCTTTTTCGGTCAAACACTGAAACATGCTGAGGCGGATTCCCCAGCTGGTGTAAAATGTATATACTTTACTGATTTCAACTGATAGTTTTCCGCATTCAATATAGGGCTAATTCACTTTTCCACACATAGGATATAAGTAGAAATAAAGAGAAATGCGAGCTGAGGAACTTACCAAACCTACAGCTTCTCTGCCTTTTTATATTGCTATTTGGACACAAAGTGTCAGGGAGCTCGGTGCCTGCAGGACTGTGTACATCCTCTTCCTTCTTCTTCAGAACTGGTGCATCTTGTGAAAGTGGAAGACCAGAGGCCATGGTAAGTCACTTGCTCCGCCCTCCTGTCAAGAAAGAGCTGTGGTAACTAAAAATTTCCAAGCAGATTTTTATCTAACAGTATTAAAACAGGCAACGATGGAGCCTCCACAATTCCAAGAAATCTAGGGAAGTGACTACTGTATCAATAAAACAGAACACAGGCACTGTAAGTGGAAGTTTTATTGTGAATTTAACGTGAGCAGAATACACTGATAAGAAGACTATGGAGCAAATCAATCCATAATTTAATCACACTGAATGCAGTGGAAAAACACAGGGGATTAGATCTCTATCTTGCAGGTGTAACTTTCATTAAAAAAAAAAGGTAAGATGATGCTGTTATCGCTGACTTTCTTTAAAACAACATTTCACTTTCAAAATAAAAATTTCTTTTAATTCTCCAGTAATCGAGTCTATAAAGGTCACCTGAAGCACCACTTCATGCCAACCCACAAGGACACCTGCATGTCTTGCAGAGCGCACTGCCCTCCCAGGGTTTGGCTGCCAGGTTTCAGGGCCAGCGCAGCCACGGCCACGGCCCAGGCAGCTGCTCCCGGCCAAGGCTCTGCCACAAGGCCCAGACAGAGTGGTGGCTGCCGCCACGTCGCAGCCTCCCTGGGCCTGCACCTCCTACCTGCTGATGCACCCATCCTCGATGCTGTCCTCAAGGAGATGCCCAATGTCCAGGGCTGGGTCTGTCCCAGTTCCCCCAGCTGCCCTGCTCCTGGCTGGGGGGTGGGGCAGTTCCGGGCTGCCAGGCCCTGCCCTGACTCACTGTCGTGGTTTTGGCTGGGATGGAGCTGACTTTCTTAGTAGCAGCTGGTGTAGTGGTACGGTGTCAATTTGGGGAGAGAATGGTGTTGATAGCGCACTAATGTTTCTGGTTGTTGCTAAGCAGTCAAGGCCTTTTCTGCTCCTCACACTGCCCCACCAATGAGTAGGCTGGGGATGCACAAGAATCTGGGAGGACACACAGCCAGAAGAGCTGACCCCAGCTGACCAAAGGGATATTGCGTGCCATGTGATGCCATGCTCATTATGTAAAGCTGGGGGAAGAAGAAGGAAGGGGGGATGTTTGGAGTGATGGCATTTGTCTTCCCAAGTAGTCGTTATGTGTGGTGGAGCCCTGCTTTCCTGGAGATGGCTGACCACCTGTCCACCGATGGGAAGTGGTGAACGAACTCCTTGTTTTGCTTTGATTGTGTGCACGGCTTTGGTTTTACCTATTAAACTGTCTTTATCTCAAGCCACAAATTTTCTCACTTTCACTCTTCTGATTCTCTCTCCCATCCCACTGGGGAAAGTGAGAGAGTGGCTGTGTGGCCCTAGTTGCTGGCTGGGGTTAAACCACGATACTCACCAAGGGGAGCCCCCGGCACTGCAAGTGCCCAGCCCCAGGGAGCCATTGCCTCCGGCGGTGCCCTGACACATCACTGTCAATATACCAGAGGTGTATTTTGAGATTGCGGGTTTGCCCATTGAGTTACATGTACTACAATGCCAGTATTTGCCTTGTAATAAAAATGACACAAATACACACTCAGGTGTTGGAAACGAAAAGCAAAGTCCCAGGGGAACAAATGAAAGCAATTTTAAATAACATTTAATACCAGCTCTTGGGCAAACAACATTTCAACTTGTTTTACATTTCAGCTCTCCGAACTGCTATGAGAACCTAGCCTATACCAAGAGTACAAAAGGGAGTCCAAGAGTCTTTTTAGCCTCAGATTCAGGAGGAAAAATCTCTCTTTGAAAGAGCTGTCTTGATATTTGCCCATTTATTTCTCCACCACCACCTTCAGTTTCTTTCCTTCCCTGAAATTGTCTTGCTGCAAATATTGTTCTTATACAAAGTCTATATAATGAACTTTAAACATGACATTTTCAGCAAATTGTTGTGTATGGAACAGTCAAAATTTCTTTTAGCTTTGGTAAGGTTCAGGAAGAAAGCGATGGTATAGATTTAGATATGAACATCTCAGTCTGTTTGATACACAGCTAACAGTTTGCAGCATAACAGAGTAACAGTTTGCAGGTGCATGTCACCACCAAGATGCTCCAGGTTAGAATAAGTAGATTCAGAAGTTCCCATCAACCGTTGAAAAGCTTTTATCAGAAATGCTGACTTGGAGAAAGATTCTGATGAGAGGGTTATATGAGATATCCTTAAGATTTGATGCTTTCTTCCTCTTCTCCTGTACATGATGTACATCCTTAAGACCATTAATAGAGTCTTTTCAGCATCCATAATCCATCTAAATCCCTTCCTCAGTCTCTCCTGCTGGCTAGATAATTCAGACTTTCTGTGTTCTTCATAAACAAATTTCTAAAAGCTCTCCCCATGGGGATTTGTCTCATCACTGATTTCTCCACTCCCTTTGAAGCTACCAGCAGGACTCAAACAAGATGAAACATAGATAGTGGTGATGTGGCCTTGGCCTTTTTTTTATCCTATAGCTTGCTGGTAAGTACAATCCCTTTTTTGTTCAAAGGAACTGAAATTTGCATTTGCTGTCTTTCAGGAGACTGCCTTACCTACCAGACTCTAGGCTCTTTCAGTTATTTCCTAACCCACTTTCTTTATCTATTTTCTTTTGCATAGTAGAATTAAATACTCTTTAGCCAGAGAATGGATGTTTAGGTAACAGGAATTTCTTCACAGATGAATGGCTGGACACTTGCACATCTGACAATTTTGATGTTTAATGTAACTGTATTAACTGGAGTCTTCTCCATGCAGTTTAACAGTACTAGAGCTTTAGCCTTCTCCTGAATTCATCATGTTGAAGCAAACATCTGTGGTAGGTATAACACATCAGAGTAGCTCTGTTGCTAATCTGACCCCTTGAAGTTCATAATGGGCTGAGTTATCAATTTTTTTCACAGCATATGATAAATGAAGTGAGCTACATACAACCATGGTACAAAAGAACTCTAAATTGCATACAGAAATTAGTATCATTATCCTTCATGCAATCTTACAATAATATTTAGAATTAATCCAAAGGTTTGTAACTTGCTTCTAAACCTGGGGGACCTGAATTAAAGTGTATAACCAGAAAATAGAAGGACAGGATTGGACTTTATTAGTATTGTGATCCAGTTACTCTCTGTCTTTACTGCCTATTCCCAAAGGTGGCTCAAAAAAAGGGTAATTTGCAAACATAGCAAATTAGGTGAATGATTATTTACATGAAGTGCACATGAACTGTAGGCTCTGCATAGAAATTCACCATAGAGAATATACCAAAAATGTACTTCAGTACTCGGCTGCTTACTGATTGCCATGTGCAACAACGTAGATGATGAAAGCTTTGAAATTGCCGGTAATTTATTATTACCTCTCTTTTAAAACAGAACTAACAGCTTGAAAGTTTTATGCAAGCCAACCTTTCGAGTTGACTGGGATCTCTCAGTTCCCTGTGAGTGCATAGTCAGGGGCAATGAGAATAAAATTATCTTGGATCCCAGCTATGCCCAAAGGAGTGTTCAGTGCTGGGAGCAATTAAAAAGAACTTTTCTGTTCCTCAGTACTGTCATCCCACACATTGACAAGTCTTTGAAAGCAAAGAATAAAACTCCTCACACATAATTAGCTACTACAAACCGATGAAAGAATTAAATATAAAGTGTTCTGCTCAAAGACATGATCATCAATCTACAGTTCATTCCATCACTGCTGATTTGAAAATGCAGAGAGATAGGCAAATTATCCCATCCTCCCACAAAGCCCTTAAGGGGCAAAGAAAATGGTCTCAGTCCCTTCTTAATCCTTTTACTTAATTTATTTATTTATTTTTTTAAATTTTTGATCTGGTTATCTTAGCTTGATTAGTGGAGTCCTAAGTAGAATATACAGAAATAAAAGGACTTCTAAGACTTAATGAAATTGTTCTGAAAGATAAAATAAAGCATTTAAGATGTACTGACCTTTCATATGATAAACAATTTTAGGTGTCCAAACATCCCAATTTGTGCTCTGACTTAAAAAAAGCCAAAATTGGAAACTCTAAATGGTTCTGCAGCTAATCTGTCAGTAGAAACTTGCATAATTTTCCAATAAATGTGCAAGATGAGCAGCACTGACTGGGAGAATTAGAGAAACAGAAGTGCCATACTGTACAGTCAGTTTGTTTTTCATCTGCTGCACACCTGTGGCAAGAACTTTTGTAATGTAGGTGGTGTATTTTGGTGAAGTGAAAAAAAATCAGTAGTTAATTTCTGATCCTGATAGCATGTTTTCTGTTCTCAGGGTATATATTCAGTTTATGGAAGTTTGTAATTATTTTAGCATGAAACATTTCTGTTTCATTTGAAATAAAAACTCTTAAATACCTTAAAGAAAATAGAGCAAAATCCCAAGATCAAGCCTATAACTTATGCTTTTGGGGGAGGGTACCTGAGATCATACCAAGCCCATATGTGTAAGCATGCACTGATTGCCTCCATAGATTGTGCAGGGATACCAGGTCCTAGTGAATTTTACACTGGAATCTGGTAGACAGATACTGCCACATGTGTTTCAATTTCTGTATTCTTTTCTGGTGGTCATAGAAATATAAGAATATCTGTCTTTTCCAGACCCCATAAAGATTTCCCATTGCCTCACAGAGAACCAAGATTGTCTCCTTATTTCTGTCTTTCTTTATAATGAACAAATTAAATTCTTAAGTGAGAATTTACCAGGATGTTGCACAGAAACAGCTCTCATCTTCAATTACCCCTGAGGTGTGGCACCTATTCCCACCATTGCAACGCTATTTCTATTTTCAGGGAGAAAATAGTCCCACGAAGAGATTTCTGGAACTAGGAAGACAATTCTGTGCCAGGCTAGAAGTACACTTAGAAAGAAGACAACCATCCATACATTTGCATAGCTCCCTGCATGAATTTTGCATAGGTTGTTTGTTTCCTTATGAAGACATAGCTTGGGACTATGCAGAGCAGAGACTGTGACTAGGCTGCAGCAAGAAATCAGCTTGATTTACCATTGTTTAGATATCGTGGTGACAGGCATTCTGCAAAAATTCATTTAAAAAAATGGAAGAAAGTGGAATACATGATTACTCTCTTTTCTGAGTAGGAACATACTAAGCCTCAGCCTGCCACTTCCATTTGGCAGGTACTCTCAACAGACCAATCCTCAGATTACTTTCTTTAGCAATCCAACATAGAGTTCAATAGGCTATTCAGCATGACTTTTTTCAGTTATTTTCCTTATGGAAAGATCCTAGCCAACCGATTTTGTCAAACAAAGGATCCCTTTGTCCTTTTTTAAAAAAATCCATCAGCCTAGCCTAAGTAGAAACATGATTACCTCAATATAACTACTGGAACTGCAATGCTGAAAATATATCAAACACTTTTGACCCCTCAGCTCTTTCAAACTCTGTTCTAGTAGAGAGATATTTGCAAAAGAGCCTCCTTGAGGTTACACCAGCGCATTTTAATTAAAGCCCTAATGAAATAATGTTTTATCAAATTATGTTTGACTGAAACTTACAGTATGTGCCAATTTTATAAAGTTAATTGCCATTTCAAAATTAAATTAAAGTATATTAAATTTTATGGACAAAATAACAAATACAGCTGCTTGTTTATGAATTTTTAGGTAATTAATTCTTTGTAGAGGAATCAAGAGCCTGTTGAAAAGTTCTGAAAGAAAAAAGTTATCAGAAATATTTTTGAAAGTATATAAATAAAATTGTAATGGCATCAGGTCATGCAAGGAGTTTATTAGCACTTAAGGTAGAAGAAGCGTTGCAGTTGTAATAGGACATTGCATTGGTGACAATAACTTATTGTGGAGCCTAATGAATGACAAGGAGAGCATATATTGCAGGAAATATCCAGGACAGATAATGGTTTCATTCTCCTTTGTCAAATTGGATGCAAAGCCAACAGAAAAGAAATTCCTTTGGCTCCAGTGGGGTGAGGTAAAGGAAACTCTTCTCAAAAGTAGGTTAGAGTAGGGTAAAGTAAGAGTAAGGTAAAAGTAAAGTGAAAGCAAAGTAAAAAGTAAAGTGAACTACCCTTTACTGAAGAAACTTTGAAAATGATTGAGTAGCTTTGGAAATCTCACCCATTAACCACTGAGTGAACCATTAAACCTGACCTTCCTTAACTCAGTGACAAGGTAGTGTTGTCTTAAGCTCTCTACACAAGTGACTAATAAAGTTGTTATTGTCTAATGTCTATTGAATACCACGTAACAAATGAACAAAATTTATCTCATTTAAATTCAGAAATAGAAAGCCACTTGTTGCAGTTTAACCCTAGCAGGTAGTTAAGCACCTCACAGCTGCTCACTGGCTCTCCTGCAGTGGGGCAGGGGAGAGAATTGGAAGGGCAAAAGTGAGAAAACTTGAGGGTTAGGATAAAGACAGTTTAATAGGGTTAAAACCAAAACCAAACAACAACCAGCCAAAAACCACAAAGAAAAACAAGTGATGCAAAAACCCCAATTGCTCACCACCAGCTGACCAAGGCCCAGCCAACCCCTGAGCAATGGCAATCGCATCAAACTTACCCCTCGCTCCCCCAGCTTTTATCACTGAGCATGACATCATATGGTATGGAATATTCCTTTGGCCAGTTGGGGTCAGCTGTCCTGACTGTGTCCTCTCCCAGCTTCTTGTGCACCCACAGCCTACTCATTGGCAGGGCAGTGTGAGGAACAGAAAAGGCCTTGATGCTGTGTAAGCACAGCTCAGCAATGGCTAAAACATCGATGGGTTATTAACGTTGTTTTCATCACAGATCTAAAACTTAGTACCATGCAAACTACAGTGAAGAAAATTAACTCTAGCCCAGCCAAAACCAGTACATCACTGTAGTGAAAAAAAAACAAAAAACAAAAAACCAAACAATGAGACACTGTAATTGTATCACTTACTACATTTCTTTAGCTTTTTAAAGTGGAATAAAATTCTTCTCCAGAAAATTCTTTTGTATTTATATTGTATACCTAAATTTAATTTTTGCAGTATTTCTTCCTCTCCTTTAGTCCTTTACCCCAAATGTACCTCTTCTATTAGAATGTATATAAATTATGAAGTATAGCTGCAAAGTTCACGTACTTTAAACATTAAAGGCACCTTTGTGTTTATCAGTCAGCACCTTTGCTTTATCCCCGTGACTCTGGCAGACAGATGTATGCTAGGACAGCTGTCCTGCTGTGGTGTTAATCAGATGAGAAGGACCCTGCTGGGAGTTGTGGTAATTACAGTGGGATAGCTCATCTCTTCTTGAACTCTCTTCAGGCCTTCATTTTTCTTAATAGCAACAGTGTTACTAATTAAAAACAAATGTTAATTATGTCAGTTTATCACGTCCCTCTTTCTTGACAAGTTAGTTTAATGGTAACTACCAGTGTGCAAGAACTCCACTGGCAACTTTTCCAGTTCAACAGTTCCCTCTTTTCTTTGATGTCTACTAACTTGATTTTTCTGATAACATAAAGGTGAAAACAAACATAAGATTTTCACGTGTCTTGTTTTCTGATATTCAGAGAGCATCTGTTCTCTATTGACCTTACTGTGCCTTTTGCAAACCCTTCCATGGTGTTTACATTTTCTTAATTTTTTTAGAGACCAGCTTAGCTGTGAGGCTTTAGGAAGTACAAGTTAGAAGCTCAGATACTCACACACTGTCTTAGATCTCTACCTATGTGCAAAAGTTGATGCAATTTACACATCAAGGAGGAAGAGAAATTTTAATTTGACATAGGACCAAACTAGTGTAAACTATTCATTAAAGTCTTTTCTAACAGTTTACAATTTAATTTTTATTCAGATTCTCTAACAAGTAAGTTGCATAAATGCAAGATAGCATAAATTATTCTGATTTATATCTTATTAATCATCATTTGTGAATACAGCTATACATTTCTAATAACAACGTACATTTAGCTATCTCTTTCTCTTATTTAGTTTAGATTTCCAGTCTTTTAGTCCTTGCACAACTAGAAATTTGATAATCAAAACCTTTCAATGACGTTAGTTCTTCCAAATCAAATTAATGAAGATATTCCACTTGTTTGCCACAGGATGTCTATTTACTGTAGCAGTACCAAAGTTACTGACCTTATGAGGAACAGGTAGAGAATTAAGTTCAAATTTCTGAACTAACACTCATGATGTAAACACAAGATCATAAGTTTTTATCTTTATCACTGTGCATGTTAGTGCTTCTAGTGATGTAAGTGATGATGCCTATGAGCTAAAAGCTATAAGATTGGATTCTTACCTTTGTCTGCACTTGTGAAATACTTGGTGGCAAAGGATGAACTTTTTCAGAAACAAAGGTCCTGCATCATTATTTTGCTGCTGTAGGCAAAAAACAAGGAAAGCAAACCTGAAAGCTTGTCAAACATCATTTGTTATATAGTATCTGGAATTTGCTTCATCACAACAGCAATCCTGTCTGATAATTAGATCTATCTCTTCACCTGTAAATTTAATCTACAGATTTTATCAGTCTACCCATCAACACTGTATACATATTTGCCAGAGAAAACACATACCATATCAATATGGAAGTCCATTGTAGGCAATCTTAGTTATCAAAATTGAAATCGAGCTAAGGGAATGCTCATCTACAAAGGCTTCAAAATTATTATACCTTCCTATTAGTGATGCAGTATAATCACAGAACATTTTGGACTCTTTTTAATTCCTGAATTAAAAAGATGAGTCATGTTTAGAAAACATTAAAATATTTATTTATTTATTTACAAACATGAAGCAATGGCACATGCTATATTTATGATGTAAAAATGACAGATTTATCTTTCCAGAAATTCTAGGATTAAGTTATCTTGAACTTGGTGTATAAAGATAACAGCATTAGGCTGTAGTCAGATTTTGATTTGCAGGTGTCATCCTTTTTGAATGATTCCTGAGATCTCAGCTGACTATCCTGTGGACCTTGTGCCCTCAGACCTGCTCAGAGTTAGCACGGATGCTGAGCACTGTGAGAATGAGGGATACAGACAACTGAAGGGATGGAAAGACAGAAAAACAAATGGACATCTATGTCTTGATGTGTGAAGATAACATATAAATATTGCTGCTTGACAATCAAAAAGTTAATAGATTTTTAGAAAACACTGATTATCTACTCCATTGTAATTTAACAAGTGGATTTTTTTAAATGTAAATATAGAAGATAAGATATTAATTCAACTTCAAATCAAACAGGTTTATATGACAGACAAAGTTACAATCATTTTCATGTTACTTTAAATTTGCAGTCAGGTTTTTTTAACATTTTCCTCAAATAAAGTAACATTCAACTCCACAGCTGCGCTCAGCCCACAGAAAAAATGTACTTTAGCCATTGAAGAAAATAATCTACAGACACGATGCAGTAATTGCAATGCATTATAGATCATACAATTTTAAAAATGTCCAAATAGCTTGAGACTAAGTGTAATTTTCCAAACAATCTGAACTTCTTTGAAAACAAATAGAATTGGGCTTCTTAATGACTTGGGCACTTTTGCAAGCATTATGCTAGATTTTCTAGAACATTTTTGTCACGGTCAAATTTAATGCTTGAGGTTTAACCTTCATTATTACACTTTCATGTCAGCATGATACCGCTCATATATAAAAGACATTAGATCAGTCTAAAACTAGTATGTTGAACTAAGCATTCAGACTCCAACTGTGTACATTTTTTTGTTCCTTGCCTTTTAACACAGAATTTATTTGCATACCAGTCGAGATATTCACATCTTCAGTCTTAAGATATTGTACTTCATTGCTTTTTCCTCCAGCTTCTGCTTTTCCCACTGACCACAGACCTGCTGCTCTCTAGCCACAGACTTGACCTATTACTATGGTTGTTGTAGTGTGTTGAACTTGGCTGGATGCTAGGTGCCCACCAAGCTGCTCTATCACTCCCACCCCTCAGCTGGACAGGGGGAGAAAAATATGACAAAAGGCACACGGGTCAAGATAAGGACAGGGAGATCACTCACCAATTACTGTCATGGGCAAAACAGACCCAACTTGGAGAAAATAATTTAATTTACTACCAATCAAATCAGAGTAGGATAATGAGAAACAAAGACAAATCTTGAAACATCTTCCCCCCACCCATCCCTTCTTCCCAGGCTCAATTTCATTCCCGATTTCTCTACCTCCTCTCCCCAAGTGGCACAAGGGGATAAGGAATGGGATTTGTGGTCAGTTCACCACATGTTTACCCTGCTGCTTCTTCCTCCGCACTCTTTTCCCCTGCTTCAGCATGAGGTACCTCCCACAGTAAACAGTCCTTCATGAACTTCTTCAACATGAGTCCTTCCCACCGGCTGCAGTTCTTCATGAACTGCTTCAACACGGATCCTTTCCACAGGGTGCAGTCTTTCAGGAACAGATTGCTCCAACGTGGGTCCCTGATGGGGTCACAGCTCCTGACAGCAAACCTGCTCCAGCATGGGCTCCTCTCCACAGGGTTACAGGTCCTGCCAGGAGCCTGCTCTAGCACAGGCTGTCCACAGGATAACAGCCTCCTTTGGGCACATCCACCTGCTCTGTTGCGGGGCCCTCCATAGGCTGCAGATGGATATCTGCTCTGCCATTAACCACCACGGGCTGCAAGGGGACAACCTGCTTCACCATGGTCTTCACCACAGGCTGCAGGGGAATCTCTGCACCTGGAGCACCTCCTACCCTACTTCTTCACTGACATTGGTGTCTATGTAGTTGTTTCTTTCACGTATTTTCATTCTGCTCTCCCAGCTGCTGTTGTGCAACAGTTTTTTCCCCTTCTTAAATATGTTATCACAGGCACGCTAGCACCATCACTGATTGCCTCAGCTTTGGCCAGCAGTGGGTCCATCTTTGGAGGCAGCTGGCATTGGCTCTATTGGACATGGGGCCAGCTTCTGACATCTTCTCAGAGAAGCCACCCGTGCAGCTCCCCTGCTGCCAAAACCCTGCCACACAAACCCAATACAGTTGTCCTCTATTCAAGCATTACAAAAGGAGTCAGACAAGTTTGTTGTTGGTTTTGGTTTGTTTGTTGTTTTTTTTTTTAATTAAAAACATAAATCTGTAAAAGTCTAATTATGCAGTAAAAAAAAATAATGGACATTTATAATCTGTAACTTCCTTTAAAGGACCTCTTAATTCTGATATATAGTACTGTATATCCACTAAATGCTAAAAATTGTATTCACGTATTTGATGTGGACACAAATATACAAACCAGTATCCCGATGACACACTTAGCACACATATCCTTCAACTATGTTGTTGTCTGTAAGTCTAAACTGGATCTCTTGCACTTCACTCTGTATGCAGGAATTCTTTAAAGTTTTTTGCTGCCCATGGTAAGTTACAAAGTTGCTTTAGTAAATAAGCGGGAGGCACTTTTTGTTAGTACTGGAGGCCCCAAAGCCAACTGGCCAGTTAAGTTTTCAAATGAAGATATGAGAAGACAAACAATGTGCTACTTGCATTTGACCTAACGTAGAAACAAATCCAGGCACTTTGCAGACCATGATAAACAGGAAGGAATGTAATGTGGCAAACATAACAAAAGACCTTGGCTAAATGAAAGAAATGTTATTTCTGAATAACATTTAGGAGTTTATAAAGACTGCTGGGGTGGGGAATCATAGGAAAGTACACTGCAGAGTAAAAGGTCTTGCCCCAATACCATCAAGGAACAGCATAACAACAAGCAAAAGCACCAGAGTCCCAAAAGCTCCAAAAGAATCTGGAGTCCTGCACAGCATTGTTTAACTTCTTATGAAAGCTCCCTTTGCCTTGACTTTGCATATTCACAGTAGACATAGAGTTAGTATACCCTACAGCTCTTGATAACGAAGTTGCACCTTAGGTGACTGGTGACATAATCTGTGACACTTACCTGTAATTTGAAGTGTTATGGTAAGTCAAAAGGACTATTTACCTTCTCTCTAGAGATTCTCACATCCTCTTCCTTTAACAACTATCTAGTGAGTGGAGCAAAATTATTCCTTCTATCAGATGGCCTGATTGGTGAGTTGCAGCAATGCTCAGTTGGTGTGTAACAGTTTGGTTTTCCTTGACTGATCATTATCAGCATTGCCTAGCATTATTATGAGACAATAATAACTAAGATAAGTCTTTCCATCTGGATAGTGGTGGTGCGAGGTGTGATAAGTCTTCAGTTAATATGGAAAGCTGAACTCATCTGACTTTAGTGAAAGATGTTCATGGTAACATAAGACCTGGACTTGACATTAAAATAGAACACATATATACCATAATCCATTTGTTCAGTAATCCTGGTTTCTCCAAAGTATTTTACCAATACAATTATGGAAAACTGAATCCTTATTTGATGGCAAAGCAACTTTCAAAAAAGGTCTTTTCTGGACTAATACTCATGTTTGCTACTATTCATGAAGTTGACATACATATTGTAGCTATGGAAGTGTCCCTGCACTTTTCTCTTTCTCACTAAAAATGAGACAGTTGCCCATTTTGAAAGCTGTGCTTCATTTCAAGGAACAGGAAATTAATTAATGTAAAAATGATGCAAAGATATGTATTTCTCTCCAACAAAATTCTCATTTTTTCAAAGAATCATAGAAACGTTTAGGTTGGAAAAGACCTTTAAGATCATCTAGTCCAACCATCGACCCTACTCTACCAGGTCTGCCACTAAACTATGTCTTTAAGCACCACATCTACATGACTTTTAAACACATCTAGGGATGGTGAATCAACCACCTTCCTGGGCAGCCTCTTCCAATGTTTGATAACTCTTTCAGTGAAAAATGTTTTCCTAATGTCCAGCCTAAACCTCCCCTGGCGCAACTTGAACCTGTTTCCTCTTGTCCTATCGCTAGTTACTTGGGAGAAGAGACAAGCGCCCATCTCACTACAACCTCCTTTCAGGTAGTTGTAGAGAGCAATAAGGTCTCCCCTCAACCTTCTCTTCTCCAGACTAAACAATCCCAACTCCTTCAGCCGCTCCTCATAAGACATGTTCTCCAGACCCCTCACCAGCTTTGTTGCCCTTCTCTGGACATGCTCCAGCACCTCAATGTCCCTCCTATGCTGTGGTGCCCAAAACTGAACACAGTACTCAAGCTGCGGCCTCACCAGCGCTGAGTACAGGGGCACAATCACTTCCCGAGTCCTGCTGGACACACTCTTCTTGATACAGGCCAAGATGCCATTGGCCTTCTTGGCTGCCTGGGCACACTGCTGGCTCACGTTCAGCCGGCTGTCCACCAGGACCGCCAGATCCTTTTCTGCCAGGCAGCTTTCCAGACACTCCTTCCCAAGCCTGTAGCGTTGCCTGGGCTTGTTGTGACCCAAGTGCAGGACCCGGCACTTGGCCTTGTTAAACCTCATGCAACTGGCTTCAGCCCATCGATCCAGTCTGTCCAGATCTCTCTGCAGAGCCTTCCTACCCTCAAGCAGATCAACACTCCCACTTAATTTGGTGTCATCTGCAAACTTACTGAGGGTGCTACTCAACCCCCTAGTCCAGATCATCAATAAAGATATTAAGCAAGGCTGGCCCCAAAACTGAGCCCTGAGGAACACCACTTGAGACCTGCCACCAGCTGGATTTAACGCCATTCACCACAACTCTCTGGGCTCAGCCATCCAGCCAGTTTTTAATCCAGCAAAGAGTACACCTGTCTACGCCAAGGGCAGCCAGCTTCTCTAGCAGAACGCTGTGGGAGACTGTGTCGAAGGCCTTACTAAAGTCCAAGTAGACAACATCCACAGCCTTTCCTTCATCCAGCAGGCGGGTCACCTGGTTGTAAAAGAAGATCAGGTTGGTCAAGCAGGACCTGCCTTTCATGAACCCATGCTGGCTGGCCTGATCCCCTGGTTGTCCTTCACATGCCACGTGAGTGCACTCACGATGAACTGTTCCATGATCTTTCCTGGTACTGAGGTCAGGCTGACAGGCCTATAGCTGCCTGGATCCTCCTTCCAGCCCTTCTTGTAGATGGGTGTCACATTGGCAAGCCTCCAGTCATCTGGGACCTCACCTGTTGACTAGGACCACTGATAAATGATGGAGAGTGGCTTGGCAAGCTCCTCCACCAGCTCCATCAGCACTCTCGGGTGGATCCCATCTGGCCCCAGAGACTTGTGGCTGTCCAGTTGGTGTAGCAGGTCACTAACTGCTTCCTCTTGGATTATGGGGGGGTTTATTCTGCTCTCCATCCCTGTCTTCCAGCTCAGGGGGCTGAATACCCTGAGGATGACTGGTCTTACTATTAAAGACTGAGGCAAAGAAGGCATTAAGTACCTCAGCCTTCTCCTCATCCCTGTTGACAATCTTCCCTTCTGCATCTAATAAGGGGTGGAGATTCTCCCTGGCTCTCTTTTTGTTCTTAATGTATTTGTAAAAACCTTTTTTGTTATCTCTTGCGACAGTGGCCAGATTAAGTTCCAGCTGTTCTTTCACCTTTCTGATGTTTTTTCTGCATGAACTAACTAGATCCCTATACTCTTCTTGCATTGCCTGCTCCTTCTTCCAAAGGCGGTAAACTCTCTTTTTTTCCCTGAGTCCCAGCAAGAGCTCCCTGGTCAGCCAGGCCGGTCGTCTTCCCCGCCAGTTCATCTTATGATACATGGGGACAGCCTGCTCCTGCGCCTCTAAGACTTCCTTCTTGAAGAGTGTCCAGCCCTCCTGGACCCCTTTGCCCTTCAGAACTGTCTCCCAAGGGACTCTCTCAACAAGTGTCCTGAACAGGCTGAAGTCTGCCTTCCAGAATCCATGGTAGTGGCTTTGCTGACCCCCCTCCTTACTTCACCAAGAATCAAGAACTCTGTCATTTCATGGTCACTAAGCCCAAGACGGCCTCCGACCACCACATCACCCACCAGATCTTCTCTGTTTGTGAGCAGCAGGTCTAGCAAGGCACCTCCCCCGGTAGGCTCACTTAGCAGTTGTGTCAGGAAGTTATCTTCCACACACTCCAGGAATTGGCTAGACTGTTTCCTCTCTGCTGTGTTGTATTTCCAGCAGATGTCTGGTAAGTTGAAGTCCCCCACTAGGACAAGGGCTGGGGATTGTGAGACTTCCGTCAGCCGCTTGGAGAATGCTTCGTCTATTGCTTCATCCTGATTGGGTGCTCTATAACAGACTCCCAACAGGATATCTGCCTTGTTGGCCTTCCCCCTCATCCTTACCCATAAGCACTCGACCTCACCTTCACCGTCATTGAGCTCTCTACAATCAAACTGCTCCCTAACATACAGAGCCACCCCACCACCTCTCCTTCCCTGCCTATCCCTTCTGAAGAGCTTATAGCCATCCATTGCAGCATTCCAGTCATAAGAGTCATGCCACCATGTTTCTGTGATGGTGACTATGTCATAACTATCCTGCTTCACAATGGCTTCCAGCTCCTCCTGTTTGTTGCCCATGCTGCGTTCATTGGTGTAGACGCACTTGAGCTGGGCTGTCGATTTCTCCCCCAATGTTGGCATGCTGCCCCTAGGCTCATCTCTAACGAGCTTGATTCTATCCCCTTCCCCATTCCTACCTAGTTTAAAGTCCTCTCAATGAGCCCTGCCATCTCATGAGCGAGGATCCTTTTCCTTCTTTGAGACAGCTGAATTCCATCTGTCACCAGCAGGCCCGGTGCTGTGTAAACCTCCCCATGATCAAAAAACCCAGCCTCTGAGCCACGTGTTTAAAAGGTGTCCTTCCCTGCCACCAAAGGGATTGAGGAAAACACTACCTGTGCTCCTGATCCCTCGACCAGTTGCCCCAGTGCCCTGAAGTCCTTTTTAATCGCTTTTGGACTTCTGTCTGCAACCTCATCACTGCCCACTTGCACAACCAGGAGTGGATAATAATCAGAGGGCCGTACCAGACCAGGGAGTTTCCTAGTGATATCCCTAACCCAGGCCCCAGGGAGGCAGCAGATTTCCCTGTGGGGTGGATCTGGTCGGCATATGGGGCCTTCTGGTCCCCTCAGACAGGGAATCGGCTACAACAATTACCCTCCTTTCTTTCTTAACAGAAGCAGTCCTAATGCGTGGGACTGACCGACTCACCCTAGGCAACCCCCTGGAAGAATCTTCACCTATTTCTTCATTTGCTTGGCCCTCGAGTTCCAGAGCCCCATACCTGTTGTGTAAGGGCAACTGGGAAGGTGAGGGAGGACAGGAGAGGACTCGCCTGCCTCCCCGAGCAGGGACCTGTTTCCAATCCCCCCTGTCTCTTAGTTCCCCTCCTCCTGCCTGGTGACAAGAGGGGAGGGGATCCTTTATTTCTCGTGGTCCTTCTATCTGCTGCCTTGGCCTCAGGCTGTGGCTGCATCAATCTATCTGCCTCTCACACTCTCTGATACTCCTGAGCCTGTCCACTTCCTCTCTCAGCTCTGCCACCAGGCTAAGCAGGCCATCCACCTGGTCACACCGCACACAGGTGGTGTCTCTGCTGTCATCCAGTGCGAGTGGCAGGCTCAGGCACTCCCTGCAGCCAGAGACCTGCATGGCTGCGTGTTTGTCTGGAAGCTCCATCTGGGTCACCACAATCCTTCTCGCAAGGGATTTCAGAGGAGTGGTAACCATGGCTAAGTCCTCTTCTGCGAGGGCAATGACCATGAGTTGAGTTGAGTTTGCCTCTCGAGCCAGGAGAGGGACCAGTTACCACCAGTTGAACTTACCTCGCTGAGTGCCAACTGAGTTCCTTGGTGCGCTGTTTGCCACGTTCCGGACGGGCACGTTTAGAACTGCCGTGGGTGGTGCCGGCTCCACCCCTGCCACATCAGCAGCCCTCCCCCAAGCTGCCGGTGCCGGCACGAGCTAACCACTTCTCCAGGCTTTGAGAGCACCAAAAAGAGCTCCTTGCTGGCCCTTTTCGCCTCTATCCCCTTTCCCAGTGTGGACTTACCTCACTGGAGCTGGTCTACTCGGTGAGTGACCGTTAGCGTGTTTACAGCATGTTTAGAACTGCTGCGGGTGGTGCTCACTTGTGACACGAAGAGTAGAATCCTTACTACAATCCAGGCTTCAACAGAAATATACACTGTCTAGACAAAGCCTTTACTAATCCATAGTATCCAACATCTTCTGAGAGGAAGGTTTATGCAAATGACAATGTGCTCTGCAACTTCCCTTGATGATTTGAATAATGTTAATAAGGGGTTCTAGGCTGAGCTAAGTATCATCAGTGGTTTTTTTACAAGAAAAAATGTCTTTCCCAGTGCAACTTTGTAAACTGATTTTTTTTGTTCATGTCAAAGTTTCAGTCATTAAAATGGTTCTATATGTATTTCAGTCTTTTTGATCATTATATTTAGTTCATTCTCTGAAGCATATTCTAGATGAAAATATTTTTTCATTTAAAAATAATAAGCAGAAATATCTCATTTTAATTTGTTTTTACCTTTCAGAATGTGAAATCAAGAAATGTATCAACCATTCCCAGTAATCTCTTTTTCATTTGACTAATGGACAAGAGTTCTGTAAACAATTTTGGTCAAAGTTTCGTTTAGTACACATAGTCAACCCAATACATAAAGGTAAGGTCTGCCCCAGACATCTATCTCTAACTGACAGGGTAGGAATAAAAAACTTATATTCTAAATGCATGATGAAAATTATTGGTTTTCAAACACAAAAAAAATTGTTGTTAAAATATTGTTGTTAACAACAATTATTAAAAGGTACAGTTTATTTAAAACCGAAAATTGTTGGTTTTTAAACAACAAAGAGTTTTTTAGGCAGTCCAGATCCCCATGTAATTGAAAGTGCTTATGCCTATTACTTTCTATATAATCAATTCTCTTCATGGTCTCAGTCAAAGCAAATACTGAAAAGAAGATGTATTTAATATATTACCACTATATAATATTTAAATCACACAAACCTTTAGGAGTTTTATCTATCACAATTAGGAGATTTATAGCTAAACTTTTAGAGAAAACCTGAATTTCCTGGAGAAGTTTTTGTGTGTTACACACCTATCAATCATTGCTCTTAAAGGGATACTGAATCACCCACTGTGTGAAAGTTGGACTGGAGTATAGAAATACATCTTCAATAGGAAAGATGTTTTACAAAATTTATCCTCAAATGCTATCCAAGATAATTACACATACCTCACTTCTTGGTTTCCATCAAGCACATTGTCTTTTTTACTGATTCAGTTGTCAAAGGTCTCTTGTATTTTCAAACTGCGGAACGCAGGCACGTTCTTCCTGTGCGCTCTTTGGTTAATCTTGCCTGGTGCTGGTTTTAAGATTCTTGTAGCACACATATTTTGGGGCACTGGGGAAATATCAAAGGGCTTACATGTTAATATATATAGATATATAATTAAACATGACAGGAAAGCCAGTAAAAATCCTGTAATTTAAAACTATACAAGATGATTTATATAAATAGATACTGTTATTCTAAGCATCTACAGTGTAAAATTATTGTAAATTATCAATTACCTGTGACTGGAACAGCTAAAATATTTTGGAATAAGCATAAAGAATGTTTTTATTAAAATAAAGAAGCACACCCTTTGGACAGCCTTTCCAGTAAGGTAAATTTTATGACCTCTCCATACTGGTGACCTTGACTAGTCCTCTACACAACTAAATAAAAGTAAGCATACACAGGACCTCAAATTTTCTGGAGCAGCTGTTTCAGAAGATCCAGAAATATACTACATATTTAAAAAGGGACTTGTTATATCTGATTTAAGAACCTGATATCCACTTACGGCTTCTGATAATTGTTATACAAAAACAACCAAGCCCCATCTGAAACCACAATCCCGTAAATCTGAAGTCCTCAAAGGCACTATAGAAAGTCAGGAATTAATTTTGAACACTGGCCCTCAGTAATCTACCTTTTTAGTTTTCTTTCTGGGTCAGCTGTGAATTAGTCTCCTGTAAGACAAAATCTGGGCAGAGTTTGAAGCATATTATATTTTGGAAAGTCTTGCTCCAAAAGGTCAATACAAAACAACTGCATCAGTTTTGGATCCCTTCTTATTATAGAGTCTACCAGCATTTGCCCAGCACCATCCCTCTGCACACCCTTATGTCATGCCCTAAAACTCACAATACAAACTTTCAGGTTCATACTATAAAGCACCATTCTGATGGGCTAAACATAGTCCTTAAATTATTTTGGACACCTTGAACTGAAAACTAAAAAAAGAAGAATGGAAAACCACAAAACCCTGTGATAATTATGTGTCAATGCTACAATGATACCATATAAGATCCACTGGGGACCCACAGCTCAAGATATCTGTTCAAGAGGTAGCTGGTCTTCTAGAAGGAGTCAGGTGGACATTAAACTGCCTGCGTCACTTGGCCTTAGGGTCAGGGTAGCAATGTTGGCATACCAACAGAATACTTGAACTCATATAAATTAAGATCTTGTAGCAGTGCTGATGAAGAGTAAAACAGCAGCAGAAAATTACAGTTACATATGGCAGTGACATAAAAAGAAGCTATTTTAAACAATTGCAACTCTAGTAACTTCTGAGCAGTTAAACCTGAATAGGACAACGGAAAGAATTGTTTTCTTCTTTTATTTAAAAAAAAATCTTAATCCAAAAAAACCCAATTTATGTAAAACTACAAAGTAAAACAATGAACAACTGTTTTGGACAGCCATGAATGAAGTGGTCTTTTGTTGGATTCAATAACATTTCATTTTTTAAGAACAATAAATTAAAATAAGCTGTGCAGATTAATTTTATCCTGTTGCCAGATGTATATTTGAATTCTTTCTTTCTGTTTACTATTTTTAATGTGAAGAATTAGCTAGCCTCTGATGGCAACGGTTGCAGACAAAAAATCAAGAGTGCTCACTGATGCTGACTTGGGACTTGCCGTGTGTTCAGTGCTGAGGGCAAGGGGAGCGTTGCAGGGTTCTTTCTGGATCTCAATAAGAAAGGCACAGAAGCAAATCGTGTAATTAAATAACTGTTTTAGAAAGACAGAATAAAACTAGGAATATAAATAGTGAGTAAATCTTATTTCCCTTCAGATGCTGGGCACCCTGCCTTCATGCAGCATCAAACAAAGCCCGGATGGATCTTCCCATGGCACGCTGCTCAGCTCCTGACCATGGAGAGATTCAATCTCCTTCCCATACTGTGGTGCCTTTTATCCTGTGTAACAAAGAAAAGCATATATCTTCTTATGACAGGATGGCATGTTATCTCTGTCATAACACGCAGCAGCGCAACACTGGGAGGCACTGGGTTCTCCAGCAGGTTCCCCTACAGCAGCTGCTTATGCTAACATATGGGCTGCTCGAGCCCCGAGTATGAGGCCCAATAGAGCAGATATGGCCAGTTCAAGGTCTCTAACTCCTCAATACAATGTCTTCTGCAAGATCTTCAATATACTTTTTCTCATAGCTACTATTAACCTATGTATCTGTGTCTCAACAAAAAAACAAAGTTTAAAATCTTCATGTAATATATTGTTTCTTTTCTATATATTTTGAGCAAAATTAACCTGCTAGTGGAATTTAGAAGTCACAAGCTAATGTTTTTTAAGGTATATATTTTTCAAACTGTCCTTCAAAATGGAGAATTATTATCAATACTTATAAAATATCTTAGTTATTATATATGCATGCTTGGAGTAACCAGTAATGGCTTTCAGAATTTTTAGTTATTTGATGTCTTTCTCCTGAATGCTTTGCTTTTATTTTTATCTAACTGCAGAAAGATTTATGTCAATGCAATATTAGGTAGCTGCTACAGCTACTTATGACTTTGTTTCATCAACATTTTGAACAGCTGTGATAAAAATGTTAAGACAGAAATTAAAACACAGTGGCTATCTTGCTAATATATCTGCTCTAGAAAGTTGGCCGATATTGTGAAAGTATCAAATATTTTACAAGATATTTCCTTATTAAAGCTGGATTCCCTCTGAAGTATGCGCACCAGAACCTCCCACTAATATAAGAAGATTCTACTAACTTATGAAATGAAGCCATTCAGAATTAATGAAGCAGCTCCTTCTGCCTGGGTCTAGATGTTTCATAGAAACAAGCAGCAGACTGTACATATTACAGTACTGCAGTTCAAAGAAAGGTAGGTCATGCTGCCAAAAAGACAACTTGCAGTAAGCTGGTAATACTTCAATTAGAAGACAAATTCTTTTAAGCTTCCATTTTTGTGCTCAGACGTATGCATCCAATTATCTCCATCAAAATGCTTTGAGCTTTCTTTTTTATTATTATAATTATTTTGAATATAAACATCTTTACAAAATATTTATTATTGTTTACAAGATACTACACTGTAGAAAGAGCGTCAGGTCCTACACCAAAACCATTTCCAGTCTACATAGACACAGTAGATAAGAGAGACATAAGTAAAAGTACTAAATTACTTGTGTGTGGCCATACAGCTTGTCCACAAAATGTTTGATTTACTGATATCTTATCTCACTGGCCAGCCCAGCAGAAATTTTCTTGAAGCCTCCTCCAGTGCAGAAAGCTGGATGAAGAGCTGTGGTGGTAGCAACCAGCTCCTCACTTGTGTCAATCATGTAATAGGCTGCAAGCTAATGGTCCTATGGCAGCTGCCATATGCTGTCACTGCCAGATCAGTTCATCCGTTCTTCAGCTTATTCCTCTGGGGCTGGAGGCACAGAGAACAGTGGGACAAGGCTTGATGTCTGTATTATGCTTCCTTCTGAGCTATACACAGGCAAAGGCCTACAGGTTGAATAGCATAACCTTCGGCCTTAGACCACAACACAGCATACAGAATTTCCATGGGATTTTCTCTTTCAAATATTGCTCATGTGGTATCAAAGGAAAAATATGCTCAGCTTGTTGAGATAATAAACACAAGGGGAAAGTTCTCTTCCAAATACCTCTCTGGATTCACAATCCATATCAATAAATGTAATTCTAATTTCTGCAATTTATTAATTCATACCAGTGGAGGATCTGGCTTTAAAAGATTTTATTAAACTTGCAGGATTTTTCACATACAATTCACATTAACATGTATATTATCTAAAACAGGTATCTGTGTGGCAAATGAAACTATTCTCTGAGAAACAAGGAATGATAGATATTGAAACAACATTTAATTTTAAGTTTTCCAGAATGTCATAGAACATTTTTTTTTTTTTTAAATCCTCCATTGAAATGGAGACACCTGTACAGGTCTGCCTATATTTTGTTTAATTTAGAACTACCTGGATTTGGATTAGGAAGGAAATAACATCCTCACAAGTGATCTGGATGATGGGATCAAGTGCACCCTGATGAAGTTTGCCAATGATACCAAACTGAGTGGGGAAGTGGACACTTTGGAAGGGAGAGCCACCCTGCAGGAAGACCTGGATATGCTGGAAGAATGGGCAAATAAGAACCTTATGAATTTTAACCAGGACAAGTGTTGTAATGTCTTGCACCAGGGAAAACATAATCCAGGAGTGCAGCACAGGCTGGGATTCACCCGGCCTCTGGGGAGCAACTCTATGGAAAGGGAACTGGGAGTCCTGATGGACAACAAGCTCAATATGAGTGAACAATGTGCTGTTACAGGAAAGCAAGCCAACAGGCTGCTGGTTTGCGTGAAGAAGGGCATCACCAGCAGAGGTAAAGAAGTCATTCTCCCACTCTACTCAGCGCTTGTCAGGCCACACCTGGAATCTGTGTTCAGTTTCCCTCCCCGCTATACAAAAAAGATGTGGACAGGCTGGAGAGGTTCCAGAGAAGGGCCACAAAGATGATCAAAGGACTGGGAAGCCTACCATATAAGGAAAGGCTGAGAGAACCGGGTTTGAGAAAAGAAGGCTTAGGGAAGACCTTATAACCATGTTCCAGTGTTTAAAGGGTGGCTAGAAAGAAGATGGAGACTCCCTTTTTACAAGGATTTACATTGGAAAAGATGAGGGGTAATGGGTAAAAGTTGCTCCTGGGAAGATTCTAATTGGACAGAGGAAGAAAATTTTTCACAATGAGAACAATCAGCTATTGGAATAATGTCCCCAGGGAAGTAGTGGATTCCCCATCATTGGACATTTTCAAGATTCAAGTGGACAGAGTGCTGGGTCATCTGGTCTAGACCATGTTTTTGCCGAGAAAGGTAGAACCAGATGATCCTTGAGGTCCCTTCCAACCTGGTTGATATACTGTAATGAACTGATTCTATGATTTAATTCAAGAGCAGCTTTTGCCCTTAAATCCATGAGAAACTGTCTGCTTTTAATTTGTAACTAACCACAGTGAGCCTTGCAGGGATTTCTGGATGGCTTATAACCACTAGAAGTGGTGTTCAGCTAGGACGTACTTCCTAAGGCCAATTTCCCCAGTGCAGGTAGTGGAGGAAAAAAATTAGCTGTGCCAGCCTCATGGATTATGGTTCAGTTGTCCATGTGGCCTGAGCCAGGTCTCAGAGCCCTGAATGTACAGGGTCTTGGCCTGCCATTCTTCTGTTCAAAATGTGAACACTTGTAGCAGATTGATGCACGGACTCCGATACAGGGTAAATCGAAGACCCTCTATTAAAATATTACACAGCTTATATACTTTCTACTTGTTTATACACGTGCCACTAAGTGATCTTTTATAGGTTTATATGTCCTGTTTACACGTCCTTCATGCGTCCCTTTAGCTGACACAATTGGCTATCTTTTACAACCTTGCAGTTCCCTCTTTCACAAAGGTCATGCGCTTGCTCCTTTATTTCCTTCTAATCTTGTTTTTGCTGCTGTTCCAGACACACAAGTCTCCTCCCTTCAGACATGACCTGGACCCTTCAGTACTTCAATCTTGTTAACCCTTTCAATCCTACAATGCCTAATTCCTCCTCAAACACTCAGGAATTTTCAGTCAGCTGGGATGTAGCAACCAGGAGTTGAACTGTGGTAAGGAAGCACTTGTGTTGTTAAAGTAAGTGGTGCCTATTATGTGACCAGTGTTCATCCCTTAGAAAGCTTTATCTTTTAATAGCAGTGTATTCATCTCAGACAAAAGGAGGCAGTTCCCTTGTGAGACTTTCACTAGAAGTGTTAGCTGCCAGAATTCCTCTGTGGCTCCTCAAGAACACCAAAAAAAGTTGAGGGGGAGTCTTGTTCAAATGGAAAGGCTAGTTCTGCAGGCACCTCATTGCTGGAGGTCTTCCAGGCCTGAGTCAGGGAGACCCAAAGAGATTATCTGAGAGATGATCAGAATTTTTACAAGGATAATCTCAGGATGTAAGGATTTAACCTGAAATATGACCTGGACTTAAGAATGTGAATGCACCCAGCGATATGAAGCAGGAAGGCAGGAGATCTTGCCCAACATAACTTCTGGTACTTTCAAAGATACGCTGTTACTCACTCTAAGGTAATCTGTTGCCAAAGCTCTTATTCCTAATTCCAGTTTAACTAAATGGAATGACTGAGCAATTACTGAAATACCAAGATAAACAAATTTAAAACATCAGCAACACATTCAAAAAGAACACCATTAAAATCAGTGCTTGCGTGCCAGTTCTTGTGATGTTATTGATCTACACCATACACATTGAAAAATGTCACCAGAGACAGCTTTTCCTTGAAATCTTATCATTTTATCATCACAGGATAAAGAAAGCATAAAACAAATAGAATACTAATGCAAAATTGTGCACTGACTGTAAAATTACATAAGTTGATCTTGGGGAAGGTGAGCAAGTAATTGTACAGCGTGCAGTGCCTAATGAACTATATCACTAAACCCATATTTCATCAAATAGAAGAAAAGACATAATCTCTTTATTTAGACCAACGACTGATTAATCACCTCAGAACACTGAACATATTGTTTGTTGATACAATTGTCCCCCAACTAAATCTCTTAGTACCCAAACTTCTTGTCCACGTTTTTAGACAACAGACATCTGTCGCCAATGCAGTGATGCACTTCTCTTGTAAAGAGAAGCAGTGATATATCCATTGATATAAAACAGGGATTTAACAAAGTTTGATAGTAAATATGACACTGGTTTAACAAGATTTGATGGCAAAGCACACTTCGTTATTTACTGCATAGAGGATAGGGTCAGACAGAACTGTCAGGGAGACCCTCCCGTTGAGTCACGGTTCAGAAAGGCCCCCTTTGCTTTCTAAACTACTTCTCAGTGAGGAGTCTAGCTGTAGCTGGATCCAGCCCTAGTCCCAGACTTGGTCAACAGTTTATGTCTAAAGGATTATATAAGCACAATCAATCCTTTATGTCACTTAGTTAAGATTTCAAGGCTGAACATGCTATTAGTCTATTGCAGCAAAGAATCTCTGAATCTCGAGAAGTAACCTTGAAAGGCGTCCCTACTCAAGGGAAGATCCTGGTATGCAGCCCGCTGCCATGCAGGAGAGCTCAAAGGACTCTTGGGCTGTTCACTATTTATGGGGGTAAGATGACTGACTTATAGTCATACTTGCATATTGACCACAGCACCAGTATTGTGGTGAGGTGGGTGAATTGCTCAAATTAGCCCTTAGCTATTGTGTTGTTATCTGTCTCCCCGAAACCCCATTGAGTTGGATGCTGTCATCACAACTAGATGCACCCATTATGACCAACATGGGTGGTTATTGCTCGGGCAGGGTTATGGGAGATAAAAGTCAGGTTGGCAGTGGAGCACACCGTCACAACATCCTAATCAGAAATTTACCGTAAGGAAGAAGTTTAGACACGTAGTGGGATACTCTACAAATAACAGATAGCAGCTAAATATATGACATTAGAGGTGGGAGTGTTAGTGCTGTCAGTACTTTAAAAAATATCACTCAGAAAACCCTTCAATATTTCACAAATTTTAGAGGGAATCTGAAAACTGTTTCACAAACTAGTAGAACTTATTACTTCAAATATGTCTTAAGATAGTTTCTGAAGAGATGACAACAAAGCATATATTTGTCAGCAAGATTAACTTAGAACATATTCCAACTTTTAAAAATTATTTTTAAAGAAAAAATACTTGCAAATGTTTCAGTAATTATGTTCTTTTTATTTTTCTGGCTGAACCAAAACACTGTCAAAAAATAACGTTTAGTTCCCTCAGGAAAACAAAACAAAAACAAAAGTTTCAGGTTCACTAACAATTTTCATTTAACTCTAAACAAACACTTCATTTTTCAAGGAAGACAATTGTGGAATTTGGATAAAGAGATAAAGTCTCTGTGCTCAAAGAACAATTAAGACTGGCCTTGCTGTCTCTTGTGCAACTCAGGAGAGTGGAGACTCACCTGGCCAGCACGGGATGCAGATAAGGAAGGAGCCCTGTGGAGGCAGGACAGCCCTGCTTTTCGTCAGTGAAGACAAGATAACAGGAACCCATGTAGTTCTTTGTTTCTTCGAAAGGCTGTTGTGCCCGATGACTGACCTCTGCCTCATTACCTGGGAAATGCATATTAAAGTTGACACCCCTGCATATGCTAATGAAGATTATAGAGGTTGTGCTAAACATAGATGACTATAGCACTCGTCTCTCCACCCAGATCATACTATACATCACCTAGGAGAGGGAAACCTTGTAATTTTGGGGATAAAAATATGGGGAAAATGACTGTTAAACTGGGAGAGAAGAATCTCAATACCTGATGGACCAGTCGACGGGCTGTATTTTCCTCCTCCACCACAGGCAGGGATGTCTTTCTGGCTAAGCGCTGCGCCTTTCATCCTCTGGTGAATGTTACCCCTGGGTTGTTGTATTATTATTATTATTTTTGCTAGCAGTATTAACCTTAATTAGTAACACTATTGTAGTAAGTATCAATGGCAATCTTGAATCTGTTCTGTCACTCTCAATAAAATAACTAATTTTGATTTTTGTGAATCTGACTCAGTGAAAGTCCTTTGCTGGGACTGATCAGTGAAAGTCCTGGGACTCTGACAGACAAATATCGAAACTGCATTCCTTTTAACATGACAAGAATATACTATGCATTGTTCTAAATATGGGAACACTGCCTCTGTCTCAAATGTTCTATTATCATAGTTGCTACTTTTTTGCTGCCTTGCCACAACAATCTTAATATTGAAAAAGTTATTTTTTTATTGCTGCTGTTGGACAATGAGGATGGAAAGTGTGCCAATATGTTTGGATTAACAAGTACTTCAAATTGCTATAAGCATCCTTAAAAGATTGTTTGACAAGATATAATAGTGAAGATATTTCATATGTTTGCCAGAGGTGGAACAACGTGGTTTATATGGAAAGGTATATTCACCCAAATGAGCTTTGAGGCTTTTCTTTATACCTGTGTGTTATTTCCAGCCGCAGCACTCTTGGATTTCTGACAGCTCCCCATATATACAGAGTGCTTCCCCTACCAGCTTTTTGGTAGAAAAATATAAAACAGTCTTTCCCTCCTATTGTTTTCATATCACTTTTGATCTGTCACAGAATTGAGATTACACCTCTCTTCACTTACTCTTTTATTTGTGGTTACCATTCTTTCCATCTCATTTAGGGTCCTGTGGAACTGGTTTATCCTCTATGTGCAGTATATGGCATCAAACTTACTTTGTAGGATTTACTACAACCCTTTGCAAAGAAACTTTATTGTTGTAACTTGAATAGTTAGTTGGGGGCTGGTAGCAGTTTCTACCTTACAGGTTATGTATTCAGATGACTTTCCTCTTCTTAATCTGATGTACTCTGATCAGACCTCAAGGCAGCTGCCAGTGGTTAGCACCTTTTATTTCTTTTTTTTTTCCCTATGACTACAAATGCTTTGAAATTTTGAAGATTATTGATGACATATATCACTTTTCTCCTTACTCTGACATGTACTTCTATGAGTGCTTTTGTGTCTTTTCCATCTGCAAGACATTATTTCTTGTGGACGTATGGTTGACAGTAGTACAGCAGGTCGCTGCTGGAGTTAAGATAGGGAAAGGCTTATGTCAGAGGTTACAAAACTTCTTTGCCTCTTGATTATGAGAAGGGTGATTTATTTTGAAGTGTCTATTATACAAATTATTAAAAACTTGGGGAAAATTACACCCATTCTTACTAACACAATTATGTAGAAATTAATCACCAGAGTTGATAATGAATATAGAATATGTATGTCTAGACTACTTTTCATAGAAAATGAAAGTGTTTCTGTTTTGATTAATCACTACATTGCTGAATAGGTATAAAATTCTCTCTGGGAAAACTATTTTGGTGCTGTATTGGGTTTGTGTGACAAGGTTTGGGTAATGGCAGGGCAGAGGGGGCTGCAGGGGTGGCTTCTGTGAGAAGATGCCAGAAGCTGCCCCCATGTAAGACAGAGCCAGTTCCAGGAGGCTCCAAGATGGACCCCCTGCTAGCCAAAACAGGGCCGGTCAGTGATGTTGGTAGTACCTCTGTGATAACATACTTAAAAAAGGGTAAAAAACACTGCAACAGCAGCTGGCAGAAAGGAGTGATAATATGTGAGAGAAACAACTATACAGACATCATGGTCAGAGAAGTAGGGGAGGAGATGCTCCAGATGCTGGAGTAACGATTGCCTTGTAGCCCATGGTGAAGACCATGGTGATGCAGGTTGCCTTCCTGCAGCCCATACAGGACCGCAGTGGAGCAGATATCCACACTCTATCTTATGGAGGTTCTCATGCCAGAGGTGGATATGCCCTGAAGGAAGCTGCAGTCCATCAAGAGCCTATGTTGGAGCAGGCCCCTGGCAGGAACTGCAGCCTCTGGAGGGGAGCCCATGCAGCAGCAGGTTTCCTGGCAGGACCTGTGATGCCATGGGAGACCCACACTGGAGCAATCCATTCCAAAAGAACGGCACCTCATGGTAAGGACCCATGTTGGAGCAGTTCATGGAGGACTGCCTCCCATGGGAGGGACCCCACACTGGAGCAGGGAAAGAGCTTGAGGAAGAAGGAGTGGCAGAGACAAAGTGTTATGAACTGACTGGAACACTCATTCCCCATCCCCCTGTGCTGCTTGAGAGGGAAAAGGTAGTGGAGTTGGGAGTGAAGTTTAACCTGGGAAGAAGGGAGGGGTGGGAGGAAGGTGGTTTTAGATTTGTTGTTTTTTCTTATTGTCCTACTCTGTTTAATTGGCAATAAATTAAATTATTTTCCCCAAGTTGAGTCTGGTTTGCCCATGACAGTAACTGCTGAGTGATCTCTCTGTCTTTATCTCAACACACAAGTTTTTGTTGCATTTTCTCCCCTCCATCTTGTTGAGAAGGGAGAGTGATAGAGTGCCTTGGTGGGCACGTGGCAGCCAGGCAATGTCAACTCACCACAGGTGCAAAATGCTGGGCTGTGTTTCATGAAAACTGACTACAAGTTCCACCTATATCTCCTTTTATATTGTAAAACACTTCATATAATTTTGGGCCTGATACTAAATGTTCATTTTCATTGATATTGGTGGTGTCATTGCCTTCTAATTGTTGAATTTTCTAAGCTATTTTTGTAATTTGACTGCCTTTTGTGTATCAGGCTGAGTGACAGTCTGTAACATTATTCTTTGATGAATTTTTTTAATGTCTTTGACATGACCTGGTGTCTTACCCTTTAGGTCACATTATTATTTTAGTTGTACCAATATGAATTTAGAGCATCTCCTGGGAAGTCAGTTGAGTTATGACAAATTTATGCTGATGTAAATTAACCCAGAACTTGGCTGTTTGCATGAGAAATACAAGTTTAAAGAAGTTTATTTGATTTCTGTGTGCTGAACAGATTATGTGGAGAATTTTTGCTTATTTGCAGTCTTATCTTGTCACTTTTAGCAGAGACCATGCAGCAAAAAATGTAACAATTTTTTAAAAAATTTTTTGAAAATACTTGCACTGGCAGCAATATGCTGGTTACCTAGTAACTACTCCAGTGTGGCCTGTAGCTCTATTTTGTTTGTATCTAGTTAATAATTTCTGTATAGCTGGGTCACCAAGACAAATCAAATTAAGTTATTAGCTAGATACAAACAAAGTAGAGCTACAGGCCACACTGGAGTAGTTACTAGGTAACCAGCATATTGCTGCCAGTGCAAGTATTTGCCATTTATTCTCCTAGAAGATGATGCAAAAACAGGAAAAAAGTCTGATGGATATCAGTCCTTGTTTCCTCTATTGTGTGATTTGTTTTGTGGCTGGTGGAATAATATTTCTTTTTGTTTTGTTGGGTTTTTTTCTATTTCAGTATCACCTTCATGCCAGGGAGTCAGAGGTTAGATAATGCTCAGTATTACTTGTCTTTGTTGTAGCAGTGCTATTTGCTACATTTGTGTGACTTGCCCGTAAGATTTTATAGGGTGGGCTGAACATGCAGAAGCTATATTTTTTCAGGCATTTTTATTGACAGTAGTTAAATTTTTGTCTGGATGTTTAAGTCAGTAGATATGGTACTTTGTTGCCATAGGTAGAGGCTGATATACTGTAATGAACTGGCCAGTGTGTAAATATAAATTTGTAAACAAATGTTTATACTCAGGTACTCATCTCCACTATGTCAGAATCTGACCACTATTAAAAGCTAAAATTGATTCTTCTTAATCATATCTGAAGGGAACTTTTGAGACAGAACCGTAATCTTTGCAAAATACTGAGTGGCCTCTACTTGAAGTGTAGTGGCAACCACTTGGTTTCCTATAGCCACAGATTTCATACAACATGATCATTCATTTTCCTAATAAGATAACTTAAAAATGATCTAGAAGCGATCTAGTTCATCTCGTTGCCACCAAAGAGGATTGCTGTGTATTATGTCATTTCTTGACAGAAGTTTGCCCAGCCTGCTCTCAGTCTACCACAGACAGAGATCCCAAAATATTCTAAACAGTTTATGCTAGTGTTTAACCATTTTTATCTATATAAAGAGATTTTCAATTTAAATTAATTGTTTTAGGGGGTTTAGATGCAGTCATAGTCTGTAGGTGGTTCTAACATTGGCTTTTATGAGTATTTCTTTGCAGTATGTAGTCCCTCACAAGCATCCTCCATATTGTCTGCAAAAGGTCACATTGTGAGTTTTAGGCTGTAGATAGTCACCATCTCCTGGGCCTTTTCCTGTAGTAAAGCAACATGGAAATGTTATTCAGTATTTGACAAAAAGGATGATTTAATTCTTAATTAATTTGATTTTCAGCCTGTGGATTTGAATATATAATTTTTGAACCATCTCGAAAAAAAAAAAGAAAAGATTGGATTTATGGAAAAATAGTTTTCTTTAATGTTATGACTTTTAAGCAAATTCTTCTCCCAGGATTTCTGAGGATAGAAATCAGTTCAGATGCATGAAAAGGCATTGTGAATATCTGACTATCTAAATTATCCAAAGATTAATTTTGTCCTTTAAAATATATTCTCAATATTTTCTTTCTAAAATAAATATTTGTATGGCATCTATTCTTCTGGATTCTGATGAGTACTATCATGCAACTGCCAAAAATCTGATAGCTCCTCTCACTTAAACAGATGTAGTAATTGCTAGAAATTTCCTGAGAGAGACAATTCTCCTGAGATTTCCTACACATTTGCCAATTAATATGGATAGTTGGAGAACCAGCCAAATTTTTGTGATGTTTATCTGAAGCAAATCACTGAGCTTGTGGTGTTTCACCCATTGCTAATGAGAGAATTAAATTTGAGCTTGAGTATGTATGCTGTTGAGAAAATTATGGATAAAATCTGTACCCCTCAGAAGTCAGGGTCTTATTTATCATTAATTTCAATAGGACCAAAATTTAATCCATTGTACAAAAGCACCATATAAAGCAGGAGGTTCAAAATGACACTACAGTCTGTTGCATGTACTAGAATTCTGCAATTCTGCAAGAAGATAAAGTACATAAAAGGAACACAGCAGTAAAGAATACGGAATTCTGTATTACCTTACACATTGGGGAAGTTGTATGTAACGTGGATTTGACAACTGCAGAGAAATTCTGTTCTACTCAAATAATGTCAATAGCAGGTATAAATAAAACCAAGATTTGGACCTGCCAAGGAATAAATCATAAAAAAGAGGTTTTTCTTTATTCTTCTTACATCAGTAATTTTTTATCATTTGTCGTAAAGATACAAGCCCCATTATTCAAGCCTTTGGCCTTTTGATCCACTCGTCCGTATTGAGCTTCCCCATACTAATTAATGTAACCAGCTGCTATCCAGGTTTTCCTAAATATCTGCAAATTTCATCTTAGGCATTTAAGCTATTTCATTAACTTGGTCTTGGAGATTTTTTGCCCTATTTGTGGTCATATCAATTTATATTCACTGTACTACAGATTCATACAGCCTATTCTCATATAGTGACAATATTGCTTCATCTTCAAATCTCTTCCTCTTAACCAGCTTGATTCCATAAATTTAGACTTTCAACTACTGCATGCCTTTGCAATGTCCTTCCGCATGAGATCATGAACAGTGGGTTGACTGTATTTTCCAGTCAGAATTAAAAACCCATTCGTTCAGCTTGACTTATGCTTAGTGACAGCTCTGTGTATTTCTCACTGTGATGTGAATACATGAAGGACACAGTATAAAGATGCACTGAATTATATTGCATTGTGTGGTAAATGTGATTGGAGTAATTACCAGTGTCCAAGTTTTTATCCTTTTTTTCATTAAAGTCCCTATTATGCCATGACAGAGATAAATAATAGAACAGTTTTATTAATGTCTGTCTTGCCTAAAATGTGAATGACAAAGAAACCAATAAAGATGACAGTAAAAATATAACATTAAAAAAAAAGAAAAAGCATTTCTTAACAGTGCAGGTGTAAATGTCACTAATGAAGTAAGAACAAATATGTGATGTTAATTATCCCGCCTTACTTATGCACAGATCAGAATATAAAAAGTGCAGATACTGGTAAAAAAGATAATCAGACAAGTTAAGCATTATATTGTATCATGCACTCTGTTGAACACTATATTCATTTACCTCTACGGTGTAGCACTTTAAAGCATGTTGCACTGTATGGACCAACTTTGACTAAAACATTCTGAATATATGTGGGATTTTTTTTTTCTATGGTGTTTACAGTAGGTGTGTTTTAAAAAAAACCTGTCTGAACCAGTCCCAGACAAACTATGGGCACTCTTAAGTTGTATATCACATTGCAACAATTATTATTATTTGCTATTAGTTACCATTATTTTTAGTATTGTTAATATTTTTTCCCAATGATATTTTATTGGTGTAGCATTATTTCTGGTTTACTGCTTGCATCTCTGGAGGAACTATAACATTATGGTGTACTTGTCTTTCACCATAGTACTTCTCTAGCTGTTGGGTAAATCTCAAAGTTTGGACTGTAATTTCAACTATAGACTCATTATTCCAGTCTGGGAATGTAATGTTCTTTTAAGGGGGGTGCAATTATAGTTCATATCCAAGCATAGATCATAAAGCTTCATTAAGTGCTCTGTCTACAGATGGGCTTTGTAGGGTGTACACCTTGTTATTTAAGAATGTAGCTATTTCAACTTCATCTACATGTCCTGTTGGAAAGAATTATGATTCCTGAAGTTTTTTTTCCTTACACAGAAGTTATGATGCAATAGTTTGATCTGATTCAATAAAATGTATTCTTTTAGACTTTTCCAAATTGAGGCTAGTGTGAAATTTACTTTTGTTTCTAACTGGTCTACCTCTATGGAAGTGAGTGTAGCTAGGATAATTTACACCAGCTCAGACGTATGTCCATAATGTTTATAGTCTCTTTCTCTAAATTATCATTATAATGTGTTGATTTTGCAGAGTGATTAGAATTACATGTTAAGAAATTTTGACAAGTAAGGGAGAGAGGAAGCTTTTGAAAGTTTAAAATCGTTTCATTTTAAAATAAGTCAGCAAGGACCACCTGCCTCAAGAAAGCACCTAGACCAGCTCTTACCATAGAAATTCATTTTCTGAGATGCACAAATGAGTCAATGTTTAAAGTCTATTTTTTTTAATGTCATTGTTTAATGAAGATGGCAATAATGAGTCACGCAGAGCACCCTTCACACTGAATGGCAGGAGGAATAGAAGAGCCTCAGCACAAAATGCTGTTACTATCAAAATACTTAAGTTCTTACCTAACTAGAACTAACACTGGCAGAGGTGTTATTAGAACATTCTGCTCTGGGGGTGCTACATTTGGAAATAAGCATTTCTTAGACTATTATCACAGCATAATTGATTCAGTACTTCCCTCTGTCGTGTTTTGGGCTGGATTGGCCCAATCAAGCAGAACGACAGATGCTCTCTCTCCTGCTCCGCTTCAAAGGGAGGCAGGAGAGAGAGAAAAAGAGAGACTTCAGAGTTTAGAAGGAACTAAACTACTTTAATTAAATGTTAATAATAAAATAAAAAGAAAATATTGAAATATATACAAAACCATATAAGCTCCCAGGATGACGATCACATCACCAGCAGGCACTGGGGAAGTCCCAGACTGGAGTCAGTGACGTACAGGAACTAGATTCCGGATCCAGATTCTGGATCAGGATCAACACAGGTTAACAGACTCCTCCTTCAAAGCCGGCCATTGAAGAAAGCGCCTTGAACCTTTCATCCCTCAGCTTTTATACTGAGCATGAGGCAGATGGGATGGAATACCCAGTTGGTCAGTTTTGGGTCACCTGTCCTGTCTGCTCCTCCCTGCAGGTGTGACTCCCCTACATTTCTCCGCTTCCGACCCTCCAATGGGGCAAATAACAAATTTGGCTGGCCTTGGTTGTTATAGCAATAAGTATAAGCAAGAGCCTCTCTGCATACCATTCCTTGGCATCTACTATAAGCATGGGTCTTGTCACTCTGAGAGTGAACAGTTTTCTGCACAACATGCTGTTAATGTCAGTAGTTATAAGAGGCCTAGCTAAAAAGCAAAGTTACTGAATAAAATTGGTCCTGTTTTACCTCAAACCAGGACACTTTCTTTCCAAAGTCAGTTTAAAAGTAATTTCTGAGGAAAACAGTTCTATTTAAAAAATAGAAAGCAATGATTTAATACTGCTAACACAATAAAGTTTAATTGCAAATATTTAACTAATATTCTTTGGTTTATTTCTTACTGCCTTTCTAGAAAAAAAGTCTTCAATTTACTTTCAACTACAACAAGGAATCATCTAACAGGATTTCAATGTCCATATTTAAGCAATTGTTCACATAGGTTGATTTGCAAAAGTGTGAAATATTCAAAACCCCCTTAGAGCGGTGCAACTGCTCAAGAACACTATTTTTAGAACATTTGCATAGGCTAAATACAGATTTAATTGCCAAACTAGTCATACAGATTGGTCATACAGACCATACAGGATGACAGACATTGGTCATACAGAACTCCAAGACAGTGACAGTGAAGTGTCAAAACAGTAAGAATTGACTTGCTCATGCTCCCAGTGTTCTAAAAATAGCATCGCAGCTGTTTAAATTGTAAAATATCAATAACATCCTTCCATTAACACTTTTTTTTTTGAAGGGAAGAAACACTCATGAAAATAAACTAAAATCATGTTTTTCTTTTCATTTGATAGGAAATGCACAAAAAAAACCTCACCACAATTCCCAGAAATAATGAACAATATAGAAGAATATTTTAAATATATCTAAACTATGCTAGAATAAAAAAAGGTAAATTCTTTATAATCACTCCAATGAGTGGTTTGACTGTTGAGGGACTCAGAAGCTTTAATCCCTTGAGCCTGTGAGAATTTCATAGCCTCTTAGGTGTCTAAATCACATTTGCAAATTTCCCTTAGCTTTAAATCTGTTAATGAAAGTGAAAGTTGATTTCATTTCTAAATCATTTAGATGTGTTTGAAAATCCTGAACAAATTACTGGAGCTGTTTCATTACAAAGATTTCTTCTTTAACTGTTTCTTTATTATGGCATTTTTGAGTAGCAACAGAAGAGCGGAGGGAAGATGTAGGTCTCCAAGATAATTCCAAAGTTAAAAGGTGGATTTTCTGTTTCTTATCAGCCAGACACAAAAATTTCTGCTGATCTTTGCCGATGTGTTTCTTTAAAGTATATTAGCTGTTATTTTCTCCATTCGCAGTAAAACCAGAAAAGTATATTAACTGGTGCTTTCATTTTCAGTATGTGATTCCGAGTGCAGAACTCAACCTTAGAAAGATCTGTAGTTGCTGACAAGAATTAACAGGCTTGGCCTTTTATATTTCATGTAAGACACAGAAAAGAATGCTGAATGTTCATTCAAGTGTTTGATTGCTAGGCTGAAAAGCTGTTACTTCAACATGGAAGGTAAATGATAAGATTCAGACCTTCGCAGTGAACAGAGGGAAAGGATGAATGGAAACAAACAGCGGGCTGCGCATCTCTCCAAACCAAATCAAAAGGAAAAAACCCCACATCTATGTTAGTCCAAATACAGTGTAGACTGATAAACCTATAACCCCTGTAGACAGGACATAAACTTTATTTTAGGGTTAAGGATGCAGAGGAGCGAAGAAAAGACCAATAGTGTAGATTATGTAGTGTTTATCATCTTTAGCTATACATAGCTGGAGTTAAGCAAAGCAAATGTAGGTAAAAGCTATTCTTTCTTTTGTGGCAGGTCCCTTGCTGATCCCTTGCTGATTTCAGACAAAGGAATCTTGTACTATCTGAAACTGCAAATCCTACTCCAGAAATTCAATTCACCAGAGGCTAGAGGATTAGGTAGGACTGAAGTGTGATCACCAAAGGAAGCTCTGAAGAAATATTAAAAAAAAAAAAAAAAAAAAAGACTAAATCAATTGGTTGATTTTTAAAACAATTAAGTTCATTCCTTTCTGTCTTTTCTCTCTCCTTATTCCAGAAAGTAAACACAACCTCTGCCCAAACATTGTGAAATACCTTTTTTAGTAACTCAGTCTCATTGAATGTTAGAACTGATTTTCTTTCCCACTGATCTGCATGAAAGACCAGATTTAAATGATAGATAATCACAGAACAAACTCCTAGTAGACCAGTACACATGACGATGTACTGTCCAGTTCTCAGCCCCTTCCCAGGCAGTGCTGCACACCATTGGATGGAATGCATGCTCACTGTTACTGTTACTTAATCTGGTATAATATCCTACTTTCTGAAAGCCTGAGCTGTGCCATCAGAAAGTAAACACAGTGTCATTCTCATTCCTGCAGTTGAACAGTTGAGGCAACAGAAAGAGGGAGCTGTCTTGACTAGTTATAGAAAAGAAGCAGCTGATGCCCCAAAGGAAAGCTGCAATGTTTCTCAGACACTTCTTGTCTGGAGAAACCAAACTGATAAGAAATTTTTGGCCACTGGGAGAAGGTCAATATGGGAAGACACCTTGCTCAAATCTGGACAGATAACTGAAAAGGGCATAGTTCCCTTGTTTCAGAGGAACACCAAGCAAGGGTTGAAGGAAAGATAAAAGGAAATGTTTGAGATATGTATGAAAGTCTTATATTCTTCTGTGTTTCTATTAATACCTTGCCTTTATCTTAAGATTTTCCCTCCCAATTTCCAGAACTTTTGTTCATATTCAAGACAAACAGGTCTGCTGTAGTGTAGCAACTTATGCCTTCCAATGACAAGTAGACTGGAGGTTGAGAAATGTTTTTTGTAACTAAATAAATTTCTGACATATGGTCAAACATACTCACACACAGGCACATGGAGTACAAAGGAGAAAATTAAATTCCCTTCAACTTCTGTCAGTGTTAGAGGATTTTTGGCACATGAGGGCTCTCTGGACTGCAGTTATGTCTTAGAACGTGCACCACAGAAACTCAGTCCTCACTAGAGGAACTGATTCCTCAATAAAGACCTACAATAGGCCCGTTCATTGCATGAAGCATTCTCTCAGTAGATTCTGAGGTGCGCATCAAAGGTTTCAAAGGTAACCAGTAAGCGACCAGACCCTTGAGGTGATGACTTTCTGATACCTGAAAAATCAGATTTTCAGCAGATGGCAAGCACTCTCCTTTAAAATTCTGGATCCTTTAAGGTCTCTATTCCCCTTCCTTTAAACTAGAAAGCCAGAAAGGTAGTCACCATAAATCATTGTCTTAAGTTTGGGGAGAAGTGAAAGCTTTGTGGTGGGTATGACTGGAAGAATTTAATTGGTATGTTATGATATAGAATGCCATGTCTACATTAGAAAATGAATCACAGAATCACAGAATCACAGAGGTTGGAAGGTACCTTTGGAGATCATCTAGTCCAACCCCCCTGCCAAAGCAGGTTCACCTAGAGCAGGTTGCACAGGAATAACATCCAGGTGGGTTTTGAGTATCTCCAGAGAAGGAGACTCCACAACCTCTCTGGGCAGCCTGTTCCGGTGCTCTGTCACCATCAAAGTAAAGAAGATTTTCATTATGTTTAGACGGAATTTCCTGTGTTCAAGTTTGTGCCTGTTGCCCCTGGTACTGTCGCTGGGCACCACTAAAATGAGTCTGGCCCATCCTCTTGACACCTACCCTTTAGATATTTATAAGCATTGATGAGATCCCCCTCAGTCTTCTCTTCTCCAGGCTATACAGACCCAGACCTCTCAGCCTTTCCTTATAAGAGAGGTGCTCCATTCCCTTGATCATCTTCATAGCCTTCCACTGGACTCTCTGCAGTAGTTCCTTGTCTTTGTTGAACTGGGGAGCCCAGAACTGGACACAATACTCCAGATGCAGCCTCGCCAGAGTAGAGGGGGAGGAAAACTTCCCTCAACATGCTGACAATGCTTTTTTTAATGTACCCCAGGTGACTATTGACCCTCTTGGCAACAAGGGCGCATTGCTGCCTCGTGGTCAACTTGTCAACCAGGACTCAGCTCAGGCAGGATAAGTATCTTATCAAAGTAAGAAAACTTCTCCACTCCCTCAGCTTTAAACATTATACTGTCTTTCTTTTAGGGCTAAAGCAAAGCAATTAAATCATTACGTACTGAAAAAGTAGGAGGCAGCAGTTAATAATTGTTTATGACTGTTACAACTGGAAAAAAAAAAATCCCTGTTGTACTTCTGATTCATTTTCATGATCCATTGACCAGCTGGTATGAGAAGCATCATTAATGAAGCATGAGATTTCATGCAGTTTGGCCATCCAGCAGGAGATATGCTTCACCTTATGCTGATTCTCTTTTTACTAGCTCTTACAGCCAGGAAAGTCAATGTGTTAAGGACACATTAAAAGTAAGATATGTATATATTATTCAGTCTTCTTTGGACATCACTGACAACTATCATACTGCTTCTTAGAGTGGCAGCTTTCAACAGAGCATTGCCCTGTGAAATAGAGTACAGAGCCACACACTGTGAAACGAAAAATGTAAAATCAAAGGAGTTTTGTAACAGCTATTATTCAGTGAAGTTTTAGATATTTTTAACAAAAGCAAACCAGGAGTTTTTCTCTCTCATAAGAAATCAGTACTGGAAACAAATTAGATTTTATCCATTGTCAGTAACAGCATTAAAAACACATAGAAATATTTTTAAAAGAACAGTCTCATATGTACATGAACATGAATGCATGGGCATACATGATGGAGTTTTTTAGGCATGCCATTGTACTTATTAGTTACCTATAATTTCTTCCTAAACCAATCTCATTATAGGAAAAAATCTCTGATGCCTTTGTACAACAGGTATGAAATAATGACCAAGATCTGAAATCTAGTTCAAACCCAGGACACTGTGTAAAGCATTTCACTACTTCCCTCTGCATATCCTGGTCACTTAAGGTGAAGGATGGACCCAAGAGTTTTGTTGAACTACATACGGAAATTAACAAATGGTGTCAAAGTAAATTCTTACTTAATTTTGGCATTCATTTCCATTTTAACATCCCAAACTTGAATTTTCAAAATGCTGCTGAATTACTGTACTGAAACTTAAGTAGAAAAATTGACAGAGGAAGTCATCGAGGTGGGACCAGGCATCTGGGGGATATGTGGCAACAGCTCCCCAAGCTTACATGTCAGATTGCAAAGTCAGGAAGGCATCATTTTATACTCTGTTCATCACAACGGGAAGAGAGGACGTTCACTGCTTTGTAGGATGGGCTTTTAATGGTTCAAAGAGGAATAGAAAGGTATAATTTGGCTACAATAAGAGGTTCTAAATATACCATATGTTGTTACAGAGATTCTTGTAAATACCTTATGTTAATACAGAAATTAATGTATGAGCACTTTAGGTGAGTCAAAAGAAATCCAAACAGTAAGCAGCAAGAAACTTTGTAAAGTGTTGTTAGCAAGTAATATGGGGAGTTATAAATGGCCTAATAAAAAATAAATGTATTCTTTATGTTACTGTATGGATATCTGTTATTCTTCAAACTCAATTTGCTCACTTTATACCAGAAAAGACCAATCTATTCCTACAGAAACCTTAACTGCTGAAGATAATTTATAAGGGTCAGATGGTCTAAGGGGAAAAAAAAAAAAAATTAAAATTCAAAACAGCTCCCTTTTTCCTTTGAGATGCCAAAATTGTGCATATTGCCTTCACCCCTTTCAGCTCTGCTGTGAGGTATAGAAGGAGCTTAAGGCAAAAGAAAAAGCTGGAAAAAAAATAACATCCCAAATCCTGGCTAGGGAGAACAAAAAGACAGATAAATTTAAAACAACACAAGGAAACCAACCTCCAAAAATAACAACAAAGTTTAATTCACTGAGCAACTGAAAATAGATAAATTTAAATTATTTCCAGAAATTGTTATATGTGCCTTCTAAAGAATGTTTAACGTATTTGAAGCATATGGACTAAATATTACATTAAACCACAGCTGTGTCATAAGAAAATTGTGAGGTCTTATTACTTAAGTAGAATCACAAATGTATGTTACTGAGCCACAGAAAATTATGATGGTAATTTATGTCATAATCTCAGTTAAAGATTTCTGAACAGTTTAGTATTAGTGACAGTACTCCTGTCCCTGATGCAGTTTTGCATTTCTTCGAGTCCCTCTTCTGCCTAAAAATGCAACGGTGCCAGAAGACTTCTGAGTTCACTACCTGCTGAGTGCAACCCACCCACAGGCTGGCTACAACTTGTCTCTCTATTTGTAGGTGTCACTCACCAATCTAATGTGTTAAACAAACTATTGAATCAGCAGGTATAAAAAGGAAAGTAATAACTTCTTTTTTCCACGCTGAAATACCAGGGGGAATAAAATGTAGCTGGGAATCTATGACTGAAATTGGAATTCGCCAATGTTAATCTACCTGAACACTCCTATTTTCCTAAAAAGTATCCTGAGACTTTAAATGACCACAGGTATCCAGTGGCTCAGCTTTCTCGTCACTAAAATATGCTAAAGATAGTTATAGTCTACTCTATATTAGAGTTACCACATTAATTGGTGGATAGTGATTCTTTGGGGTTATTTCAAATTTTTTCAGTAAGCCAAAAAAGGTTCATCACAGCTGTTAAGGTTAAGAAACACTGCCAGAAATTATATTTTAAGTAAAGTGAAATAATTTTATAATAAAAAGAAATTAATAACACATCATAAAGGAATTCCCTTGGGATTCCAACATTTATTGGAAGCAAAAAAATGTCAAAAAATACATGAATAAAATAATTATTAATATGAAATGAAATAATTATGAGATGCCACTTTTTTAACTTGAGATATTAAGTGGGTGATAAGACAAAAATTATATTATATGGATTTACACATATAAATAGTAATTAATTTTCCAATAAAAAGTTAAAAAATAAGAACATCTTAACGAATTGAGAGACTTTCTTTGGGAAAACAATGAACGAAAACTATGCTCTGCAGCGCTGAAGTGAAGCAATAGCTTTATAAAAATAAACTGGACACCTGCAAAAAAATCTTATTTTATATATCTAGTCCTTAAAAATCTATGTCGGTACAATTTTCAGAACATCTGGCATAAAGCCAAGCATATCAAGTTTATTGCTGTACTGAAAATTATCAAAATTCAGAACTCAATTAATGTAGAGATCTTTTAAATGTAAGATTTACTGCAGTGCTACTTAGATAACAAAGGCAGGTGCAACAGCTCTGCAAAGTGATGGAATGAGCTATGGAAACTAATTGGGAGTCTGCAAACATAATAAAAAGGTCTTCTGAGAGTTATACCCCAGGCAACTCCCTGGCGTCTTGAAGTATTCAGGAGAATATTCTGGTCTGTCCTTTTAATTTCAAATGTTTCTGTTCTGTGGAGAGAAGAGTTCCACAAATGAAATTTTTTTAATGAAACACTCTTTATCTGAAAAATTATCAACCAATTCAGTTAATATCTTCATGCAAGCCCACCTTAAAAGACATCTCTGACTGAATCACGTAAGGAGGAACGAAGGTTACCCAGTCCATTACTTATCCAGACAAAAGTGAAATAATAATGAGACAAACAGTGGAAAATGTTCTGATTCTTTCTTCTGTAAATACAAACAACAAAGAGAAGGAATTTGGTCTGGTTGTTCTTTGAAGGAATAAATGCTTGAGGTGGGGACAGTGGAAAAAAAGGATGCACATTGCTACTGAAGAGCAACTGGCAACTACTCTTATTAAGCATATCTAGATTGAATTTACCATGGAAAAAAAAAAAAAGGAGAAAGAAATTAGCAGGAGATAAAAATAGCCAGTTATCCCTCTGCATGAAGTTATCCTACTACATCCGTGACAGACCCTGGAAGAATCCAAATTTTCATGAGTGCCTTCCCTCGCATGTGTTCGTGCAGAAGTCCGTGTTCTGTAGTGACAGAAAGTATTCCACAGCAGCAGTGGGTACTGTTTAGAAGTTAGCCAAGAGGAAATAACAGTTTTATTTTATATTTTCCTAAAATATTTACAGACATTTTGCTGCAGAACATAGGAAGATGTTATGGAGATACCTACGTTCCAAATGTTTCTAAAACTTGACATGTGGAAATGAATGATGTGAAACAGCTTTGGCTGCCTATAACAAAGAACCTTGCTTACATTTGAGCACAGCTCTGTGTTTTAGTGAGGTGACAAAAGGACACTTAGTTCTACTTGTGTAGTAAAAGCTGGTCAAAAACTTGGGCTCCTGTTTCACCACAAATGTCATTTTTATTGGTATTTTTCCAATTTGTGGTGAGTGAAAGGGTCCTAGAACTCTCATTGGTAGAATCATAAAATGGTTTAGGTTGGAAGAGAACTTAAAGATCGTCTAGTTCCAACCCCCTTGCCATGGGCAAGGACACCTCCCACTAGACCAGGTTGCTCAAAGCCTCATTCAACCTGGCCTTGAACACTTCCAGGGATGGGGCCTCCACAACTTCCCTGGGCAACCTGTTCCAGTGCCTCATTACCCTCATAGAGAAAAATTTCTTCCTGATGACACGAGCACTTTCTCTGTGCTAAGGAAAAATGTCTACTTCATTGAACTCTAGGTAAAGTGCTGTAGATCTTCATTTGCTAATATGCCAGAAATCTTTCAGAGGCCTCCTTAAGGGTTGGGAAAAAAGTCATCAGACGCAAAATCTGTCAAATAGAAGATTACATGCTTAATAGACCCACATTGTTTGAACAAAATGTTGTTCCAGTGAATAATTTACAGTCATGTCTATTCATTGAAGACTGAATATCTCAGCCATTACAGATCTAATTTTTTTTTTTAAAAAAAGAAAACTTATTGAAGAAGTATTGAATGTAGAAATTTTATTTCATTTTTGTATGATATTTTTCTTGAGAGCTTAGACTAGATACAATATTCACATGGGATCTCACAAGTGTCAAGCAGAGGGTAATAACTCCTCCCTTTGATGTCGTGTCTGTGCGGCTGTGAATATCTCCCAGGGTGCTTGCTGTCTATGCAGCCAGGGCACACTGCTAGCTTATGATGAGCTTATGTTTGCCAAGGTCCCCAGGTCCCTTCCTGCAGAGCTGCTCGCAACCAGGCAGTCCCCAGCCTGTGTCCTCGCACCAGTGTTTCCTGCCCAGGGGCAGCATTTGGCTTTATCCTCATTGAAATATATGAGGTTTGTGTTGCCCTCTTCCTCCAGCCTATCTAGCTCCCGCTGGATGACAGTACTGCCCTTGAGTGTTCCCAGTGGTGCCCTCCCCTCCACTTTGGTGTCATCTCCAAAATTTATTAGAGTGCTCTCCCTCACCTTCGTCTCCAGATGATTGATAAAGATGCTAAACCAAACAGGTCCCAGACAGACCCTTGCAACAGATGCTTGCCACAGACTTCCTGGCAGAGTAAGAACAATTAACAACTACCCTCTGAGCCTGATCATCCAGCCAGTTATTTAGCTATCTAGTTCTCTACTCATCCAGAACACAAAGTCCCAACTTGGATACAAGAATATTTGGGAAACAGGTTGACTTTCAGCTGTTCATGGGTGGAGACCATTCCATGTTATTTACCTTTATTTTACTTCAGCAAGGTTTTCAATGCTATTTCATGCTCTGGGCTTTGGAAATTTTGGACTTAACCAATAAGAAATTCAACATTATTTAAACAATACTCCTTAATCCCTTTGAAAAGAAAACTTCTAAGCAAGCTTGTACTGTATCTGTTTCAGTGGCACCTCAGCTTAGGAGGAAAGATCTCATCAGAGAGATTTCAAGATCCTTATTTAATATGTAACAGTGAATAAGAACATTGTTTGTAGCAGTTACTAACTTTTCTACAATTTATTGGTTTCAAACACTCAAAGTTTAGTGACTTTAAATGACAAAAACTTGTTCCCTCTCTTTTTGTCTGTGCACTATGATGCAATTTTTAAGACTGGATCACAGATTATTTTTCTCCATAGGTAGCTTCCCTACTTCATCCAGAAGGCTTGTGTTAGTCACAAGCTATTTGATAGTGCTTCACATAGATCAGTATGTGGCCTTAGATCTGTTTGATAATCAAACCGTGCTGGAAGAAATCTCCACGTCTTTCTCGCTGATGTTGATTACAACAGTTAAATAAGTGCTTTCCAAACACAAAGAAATGTATTTTCTTATGACTCCAGTCAGATTGCTCATTTTACAAACAGAAAAATGAAAGATTAAGGCCAAATGCAGTTTTTCATTAATAGCACCCAATCTGAGGCAGTTACACCTAGCTCTTAGGGCAGGTAGCACAATACAGCGTTTTATGTGTTCTTGCTGTTTTTAACTGCTGTTTGAAGAGTTCTGCTTTTTTGCATGCTAGACTAGAAGGTCTTAAGCATGGCATGTAGAGAAAAAGCGTGGCTTGCAACTCGTCAAAATATTTTGATTTAAATCACTGGTGCAGACTAATGGATAATCTACACTGCACAGATAAAAACAGAGGGATTTTTTATGGTGATTTCCATTTACCTGTTCCCTGATATAGGGGTTTTTTTTATTCTTATCTTTAACCTCATTCAACATACATCTTACGTATTAACACCATGCAAATATGTGAACACATGAAAAAGGCAAATTTGTGTAGTAGTATCAGATATGAACTGATTGGACTCTCTCTGGTTTTAGTCTATGCTGCTCAGCGATACCATTTCTCCTCTCCTGCTACAGGGCCTCATCACATTTGTCTGACAAACTCCGCTTCCTTTTTTCATTGTTTCCACTGGCTCATGCTGATGTTTTCGCCCAGGCAGCTTGTCTCATTCTCCACTCAGCTCACATTTAGTACCTACATTTTTTTCTTCCCCATTCACTTTTTCAGTCACAGTCCTGGTCTGCTTTAAAACCTTCATGGAAAGTTACAATGCTTCCTTCCCTTTCTGATGAGCCTCCGGTCAATATAATTTATTTTTATCTCCTCAGGCTTTTTACTGCAATTTAGCTCAGTTTTCTCTGCACTCTTCTAAGATTGGTCTTTTTCTTTCATTTTCTTTAGTGGTGGTGCATTCAGCCATGGGAAATAGTTTTCCTGACATCACTGAGAGCCTACGTCCCAGCAGACAAACAAAACTGAGACTTAGCTGCTAAGGAGAACAGAAATGTCTATTGAAAAGGGTGGTTGGGGTTCTACTTAAGATAGATCTCCTTCACCTCCTAAAGAGAATATTACACCCCTGAAGGAAGAAGGTGATCCAAGAAGCCATAGACAGTTGGCCACCAAAAGACCACACTATTTGTCAAATGATTAAGACAGAACAGGTCAATTGTGTTTTAGGAATGTTTTCTTATCTGTACTAGTTTTACAGAAGAATCAGAGCAACTACACTGACAACATTTACTTGAGAGATGGATCTGCCCTGTAAGGTCATTCTTAGTTCTGGAGAAATGTCTGCATGACTATATTAGTGCGAGGTTATGTTGCTCTTAACCCTGGGAAGACATGGCATAATGAAACCTTCCTTTGCGTCTTATGCTTTGAGGAGATTTATTTAGAAGATGTGAATCAAATATTTTATGTGATGACATACCAATAGCAACATATGCCACTGTGACCTCAAAGCTTGTTTATTAAGACTTCTTTTTCACGGAAGTATTAGTGAAACTCATCTGCTGCTTGCAGATTGTTCAGGATGTAGTGTAATATTTGCCTATGAGCTTGAAACGCTGATAGTATTCTCCCCAACCTTGAAACAAGTAGTTTTATGAACATTGGAACTAATGTATAAAATTTATGTTCTGAAGTTAATTGACTTTGATGTCTGAGTTGCCAGCCTTGGTTGAAGCTTTTCCTGCTGCTGAGATAAGTAGGAACATTCATTCTAAGAGATATTAAAAATATGTATAAAACATGGAAAATTAGGAAATCATGTTCTAAAATTCCCTTTTTGAATCTCTGGCTATATCCGCTGCATTGTCTCTCTACTTAATTTCCTCAAGGATTCACACATCTGAAATTTCTTTCTTTCAAAGATCTGATGGGGTGTTGCACTTGTTTTGAGAGTAACACTGTGACAGTGGTTTATGAAATATTTTAAGGTTTCCAAGATGCTTATGTTTATAATTTCTTTACTTCTGACTTGAATTCCTGATATTAAGAATATCCCTATTTTAACAGCAAAAGAAAACAAAAAAAAAGAACCTTACTTCTTAACATTTACTTCTAATTTTGTATTTATTTATTTGTTTATTTGTTGATTGTTATGTGGGCTCTGGGTCTGGTTAGGATGGAAGTAACTTTATAGCAGATTGTATGGTTCTGTGTTTTAGATCTGTGAGTGAAACAGTGCTGCAAACACACTTGTGTTTCAGTTATTGCTGAACAGTGCTTGCACAGCATCAAAGCCATCGTGTTTCCCACTCTGCCCCCCCAGTGAATAGGCTGGGGGTTGGCAAGAGTTCAGGAGGCGACACAGCTGCGACAGTGGACCCAAACTGACTGGTGGTATATACTATATAACATCATGGTGACTAATAAAACTTGTGGAAGAATTTTTCCAAGGTACACATTGCTCAGAGACTGGCTGGGCATCGAACTGCTGGCAAAATGTGGTGTGTGGTTACCTTTGCATCACTTTTGGGGTTCATGGATTATTTTTTCATTTACTTATTAAACTGTCTTTATCTTAACCCATGAGCTTTTCTTGCATTTGCCCTTCTGATTCTCTTCCCCATCCTGCTGGGAGTGGGGAGCGAGCAAGTAACTGGTAGGTGCTCAGTTGCTAGCAGGGGTCAATCCACCACTTTGGGACTGAACAAGTTCTGTTTCTGTAAGATGAGATACATATGCAAAAAGTAGATGTTATCATTCCATATACAAATATTTTTATGATGCAGCTAGCTTGGCTTGTTCTGGATAATTTTGAATGTTGCTTCATTTTTCAGATGTAGTCTGATTCTTTTTCCATAGTCATAGTTGTATTTTTTGTTTCCTAAGGTATCTGTGTATTAGTTTCAGTCACCTACGTAGTCAGAAAAATTGTACTCTTGATCTCCCAAGAACCATAGTAACTCCTGCAAATAGGAGTTACAATTCAATATCTTCCAGGCTTTTTAAAAAATACTCCAACTATATCGAAAATGAGTCAATATGTCCAAGTCTTGATTATGAACTTCTTTCAACTTCTGGAGAATGGAATTAACATTTAAAGATAAGACTAAACTTGAAGCCAGAGATGTTTTATAGTTTAATGGTCATTTGAATTGGAAATGAGAAATATTTCTTTTCCAGTTTGGAAAGAGTATCTCATGAGGACATGTGCATTTATAAGTGTTCTTAACTTTAGAGGTTTGAAATGTCATGAAAGTAATGGCTCTCATAAGCTTTCCACTGGTGGAGAAAATAAGCCTTATGATATCTATTGGCATGGAATCTAGCCGTCAGGGTTGAAGTCAGGTAAGAACAATTCTCCACATATAAGTCTTAATCTCACTTTTCATTTGTGTTCAAATTTTCTCTGAAGTTTCACATCCCTGACCATAGTGACATTACTGAAATTTAATGATTGGTCAAATTATAGAGGTTTCAAAATGAGATTTGAAATACCTCATAGAACAGTCAACACACTTTTTGAATGTTTTCCAAGGCTATTGATTACACAAAAAGTGACAGATCCGTCTAATACATTTTCAGATCAACCAAATTTTGTAAGACAGCTTGACCTTTGCTTCAGCAATAAAAAGAACAGAAGTTATATGGTAATCTTGTCCATCTTTCTTATCAATGGAATACGCATTTGATTTAAATGCAGGCTAATTTATTCTTTTGTAAACTCAATATCCAAATAAATTATATATATATATATTTCTTCAGACTAGGTTCTTCCCTGTTTAAATTTTGATTTATTTCAATGCTCATTGATACAATTTACACAAATTTTGGCAATTCATTGAATCATCCTGTCTACTTAGCACCATAGTCCAGAGATGTTCCATAGGAAGAGGAATTTTCTTTAAGCTCATACTTTAACATTTAACAACTTCAGATATGAAATGGTAAGATGCATCATTTATTATGAAAATATGTAGCTTTATGAGTTAAACAATAACTACCACAAAGCCAAAGTAATAGAAGAATTTAAGTAACGGGCTAAAAAAAGCAAAATTCATCATCCATCTTTTCACACATATGGGCAAAATCCCAACGTTTTTGAAAGCCAGAATTAATCTGTCTTTCAACTGACTCAAATATGATGCAGAAATATATATTACAAAAAAACCCAGACAAACAAAGAAATAAACAAATAAACCACTCATTTTTGCATTTTATCATAACAATGTATCTGCAGGGTTATGCAACTTTTACATGTATGTGTGAGGTTTGCATGCTCATCTGTACACGTGCAGTGAAATCATCCACACTGGATGCTCCGGAGCCAGAAACACAAGACAGAGGAAAGATATAGTATTTTGGTTAGAATCAAAATCTTCTGGTGCATCTACAGATGGCAATTGTGGCCTGAAATTCATTATTGTTAACTTTAGTTAGGGTCACAAAACCAAAGCTAGCTTCTGGGAAACTGGCTCAAATTCCTCCCACAATTTGTTTTTCTCTATTCAGAGATCTTGCTGATACCACCTGACAGAGGAGTAACGTTTGTCCAAGTGAGAAGCATTACAGCTTGAGATATAGATACGTATACACATATACACATATACATCAGCACCAGACTTTTAGGCTGATATTGGGAAGTCTTCTTTTCTGAAAGAGGACATTTTCATAATAACAAAAGCGGTGTAAAGGAAGGAGACCTCCTGGGCCAAAAGCATTATATTAGAAGGCTTCACCTCACCTGCTAGTAGGTGTTATTGTTGGTTTCAGAGAGGGCTGGTCCTTCTGAAGATAGCCAGGGAAGTGCCTGAAAATAATCCTCCGTGACATTTAGAATTCAAAAGATAAAATTGTGAAGCAGTAACAAGTTGAAGTGTGGGAAAAGTTCCTGTCAATGAAAAAAAATGCATACTGCACCAGAGTGATGCAATTTGTGCAAGGTAGGCCACAAGTTGTAAGAGAGTAGAGTCCAGAAGGTAGTTCACAGGAGGCCTTTCTAATAAAGACAGAAATAGTACCCCGCCAAAGAAAATAATATCTTTCATGTTTTATAGAAAAACATAGTACTGGTTTTCCCGAAAATGGTCTAGAAAAAATAAATAAAAAAACCCAGATGCAAATGCTATGTGTGAAGGGAACAGAACATTTTTGCTTTTGTTTCAAGACAATGGACAGATGTAAAGACTTCATCACAAACGTGAATCAAATAAAGCCTAAAGTTTTGGGACCTTTCATGTTCTCCATGCAGAAGGGAATCTTATTAGTCTTCTCCCCAGTTGGAGAAAAGATATTGCATTAGATGACCTTTTGGTCTGACCTGTTAGGGCTGTTCTTAGGTTCTTATTTTAGGAACTAAAATCCCTGGGGTTTTGACTTCCTAACAGGTTGGCTACCATAAAGGTCCACCAAGGCTATCAGTGTGTATAATGCTGTTTCTTTCTGCAGAAAAAATATCTTCGATTTCTGTTAACTGTTTATAATTTTTTATGTTACTTTAATGTCATGGTTCTGAACCAGCATCAAAGGAGGCAGTGCTGCACTGGTATAAAATAATTAAAAACTTGTGTACCACACAACTTGCACTCCAGTTATAAAACAAGAAGCATGAGATTAATAAGGTGAAAATTATAGGCATGCATTGCCCTGGCAGGCAGTGATTTTGAAATATTAACAGCCTAAATACTGTCAAATTTCCTGTAGAAATTTCTTACAAATGAAAGAAAAAGAGGGTTTTGACAAGTAACAATGCAATACCTGGACTCGTTCTTCTCTTAAGTTAGAGGACAAGCTTTATAAAGAATTCTGAAGCTATTTATTTCATTGTTTAGGAAAATAACGATGGGGGCTAATGTTTGATCTTATCAGGGGCTCCAGGTAACTTTCTGGTAGAAAATAAAGAATGATAAGCAGAATGAGAAATTGTGATTGCCTTAAAATTGTCTTATAAGCAACTCTTTTTTAGATAACATATAGAAAGATAAGCCAGAGGAAGGAGACAGAAACACAGCAGCATTTATGGCCTTCATAACAGAGAATATAAATAAACTTTGCAACAGGATTTTATATGAATCCCAGAAAAATTAGTTTTTATTTATTTATTTATCGAGGGTGGGTAGTATGATGTTGTAGTTGCTGAGACAGGAGTTTAGCTTTGCGGGCAGCCATCAAAGGAGTTGTCTTAGAGTCATTATACAGAACAAACTGAAAGATTTAATACATAGTAAGTTTCTGAATTAATGATGATATCCAGATGGAAGTGAGGACCATTCAGGATGATGATGTTGTCAATAAAAAATAAGAATACTTCTTGGTAGATAAGAACAGTTCGGGGAAACCTTCTGGGTAAAGACGAATGTGAGAAGACAAGCTCTGCAGGATAATATGTATCCACTGAATTTAATGATGGAAGAGCAAATGGAGATGAGATGGTTATTGTAAAAACAAAACTGTGACTGGAGGACTTTTTCAGAGGGATGAATGCATGCTTTTATCATGAAGAAAAAGAGCCAGAAAAGAACTGAACAAGATTTAGAGACCAAAACAGAGTCATCATGAAAGAGATCAGGGAAAGAAAAAGGATGAGATAAAAGGAGAAAATGGAGGAATGAGAGGGAAGAACAGATAAGTATAAGATGGTTGAATGAATCAGGCTGTGCAAGTATTGCAGCAAGAGATAAAGGAAAAAAAAACACAATAAAAAAAAAAAACAAGGAAAAAAAACCATGAAATGTGTAAGAGAGTGACTCAATAGATGAATTAGCATTCTTCAAGTGAAAATCTTTCCCAAAACACCTTCCAATTCATTCTATACAAATATGCAACAGAAAACCCCCTATACAGTTTTGAAGTCTTACAAAATTTTCTGACTCATGATCTTTGAAATTGTGCGATGAGCAATGCTGCCCAATTAATCACTTTCCACAATACCAAAACATTCCTTTGACAACTCTGTCTGCATCGCTGACGAAACCCTTCCTTTTAAGATCATTTTAATACTGTGGCATTACTGCTAAAGAGAAGTAAAATGAAAATGCTGGAGGGCAAATTCCAGGTACAATGAGACTTTAATTAGTCAGGTTCCCAGCCAGGGCTTACTTCAGCTTTCACTGAAGTCAAGAGAATAGCTGCTACTGATTATAGTGGAATTGGATCAAAGGTACATGACAAGATGAAGACTCTGCGAGAGTACTTTGTCCTCCACTCTTTTTAATAGAGAGGTCAAAAATCATAATTATTCTTTGAAGGATATATTACGTTTTGGACTTATTTTCCTAGATTTTATAACGCAAAAAATAAAAGTAAAATGCAAAATAGTTTGGTTTTCTTTCCTCCACTTTGTCAGTTGTTTCCTTCTTGTTTTTCGACTAGACTATAAAAGGTAAACAGAAAACAATTTAGAATAGTCTTAAGCAAAGTGATACTTAAATGCGCTTTTAAAAAAATGTTTCCCTCTCCTCTTTATATTTCTCTCCCTCCAGTGAATATTTTTTTGTTCTGTTGCCTGCTAGGAAGTTTGTTTAAATTGTTGCAGTACTTTCTCTGCACGTGAAGAACCAGGGATGTTGTGACCTTCCTGCTCTGCTTGTTGTGTTAAAGAAATGGAAAAGTCCTCTATTCTCTGCCTATTACTGTTTCCTGAAACAGCCTGCTTCTGTAGGTAATTGGATATAAATGAGAGCAACCTTTTCAATAAACTAATGTTAATCAGAAAATTAACACTTACTTGGCAATGTCAGAACTGGTGGCCAGAAGATTTGCCATTTAGGTAGATATACTGCCTGTTCAGCTGTATTGATCTCACAAGCTCACAAGACAGTCATATATGTCAAGGAACAGTTGATTTAAATACAGCTATACACATATGAAATTTAAAGGCTGATACAATAATTGGTATGTGTGAAGAAACCACATCTGTGCTACAAGGCCTACATGTATCTCTAAGGAAACAATTATCAAGAAAAACATCTAATATTTATCAAATAAAGCTTATCCTTCAGCACCACACATTTTACATTCTTCAGCATTTAAATGAAGTCAAACAGGAAATATTTTTCCACTTCCTAATAGATGAATGGTGTTTCATATTTCAAAAAAATATCAACTTCAGGCTTGGAAAATATTTTCAAAACTTAAATTTTTTATTAAGCTCTCCATTTAATTTTTTCAACTCACTGGAAAAAAAAAAGGAAATAATCTGTTTTAATTTTCAAAATGTTCAGTTTCAAATCAATAATTTAATAATGATTTTTGTTTTGACTAAACTTCAAATCTCATTCAAAAGGAAAAATAATGTTCAAACCTGAAAAATATTTTGGAATTATTACAATAGGATCTTTTTGGGCAATTTGTAAAAATGTCTTTGCTTCTTCAAAATGATAAATTTATTTACACTATCCCTTTTACCTATAAATTTCAGTTTCCACAATCATCATTTTGTGAAAAATATAAAATTGAACTCTAGATTTGACTAAGTTTATGAGCCACAAGTTTGCCAGCTGATCAATCATATCTGTATAGCTTTCCAGTTTTCACTTTGTTCTAACTTTTCAAAATTGTTTAACATATTCCTTGAATTTATTCCCATAAAACTGATCTTGTACTTACCAAGTTGAAGTGAATCTTCTGAAAACATCTCCACTGCCACCAGAGGATGAAGTAAGAATCTCAGTCACCTGAAAGAGAAACACTTTCTAGTAATTACCGTGCAAAATCACTAGTGATTTGAGGAATAAGTAAGATTCAACACACAAGGAAGTGACCTTCTTTAGAGAAATCCAGGAGTGAGTTAGATAACAACATTTTTTAATGGTTTCGTAAATAGTCATAACAGAATAAGCAGGTACTTTCAGTGACTTTTAGCATTACCTAATAAAAACAAAATAAAAATAAAATAACAACAGAGTGAACAATAGCACCACATTTCCATCGTTGACATATATGTACAAAATGAATATTCTGATAAGATACTAATCAGTGTGAAAGCATTCATCACCGGAGAAAAAGAATCTAAGTAAGGAAGTGGAGAATTTCCTCAAACTGGTTAATATTTTCAAATATACAGCGTGGGTTTTTTCCCAGATTTTACAGTCAAAAAAACAAAAAAACACAATGGGGAAAAATATCTCCCTATTTCTCTCTGCAAAAAGCACACTTCACCCAGCTGCACCATCCTAAAGTTTTCACTTCTTGCGTAGCCATGATATAAGGACTTAAAAATATATGTGTGAAGCTTTCAAGCAAGTTCAAAATAAGACCTGCCAGTAACACCTGCCAAAACAAGACCTTCCAGAAGACTTCCTTACATAAAATCTGTTGTTACTAACTTCAAATTCTGGACCTAAGGAAACAGAGATGCAGTTAAAACAGTGATAAGCAATATCAGAAGTTCATTGTAGAGTCCTACAACATTATTGACAAACTGATCTGTCAGCCTCATACTATTTAGCCTAGAGTTCTTGGAAAGCCCTTAGAGTTCACCTGTTACGGAAACAAACTTCTTCGATGGAAACTGAGCCTTGCCCTTAAAACATCAAAAGCAATAATTGGAGAAATAGTAGCCTGAGAATTGAATTCAAAATTTTTCAATTCCACTGAAATTATGTATGTAAACTTTTTTGTGCGTTTTATTTATTCTTAAATGAGCAAAAGGGGCTTTCAAAAATTTGAAGACTGTCTGATTACTGAAAATGTTATCTTGGTTACTGAAAATGTTATTTTTTTCTTCTTATTTCAGGTTTTGTATGACTAACTTATAAAAATTAATCAGAAGGAACAAAAAGCATCAGGTATATTCTTGGATTGTTCTTTTTCCTCAAGCCATAGTGATCAAGAATTATATAAAATATTACATTGCAATCAGCTTTTCTTCACAGCTTTTACTTTGTGTAAAAAGTCCCTCTGGGCTCCTGATTGGATTCATGGAAGTTTATAAGTAAATAAATAAATAAATAAATAAAACGTGAATATTGAAGATATTGTGGTCAAAAGCAGTTAATGTGGATTTTTGGAAATTGTCAAGATAGGCTATTTAAACTGAAATTTTTTGCTTATTCGTTAACTGTCTAGGGACCTAATGCTTCATTCTCCTTGAAAGCCAAACCCACTAGAAGAAAACTGAGTTGGAAAACCAGGTAGTCAATTTGCTAGAGTCACTTCTTCTACCCCAGAACCAAAAAAAACTCACAATACTACTAAATATGGGGAGACACAGGATGTGTAGGATGAACTGAGCATAATTACAGAAGCATAGGCATCTCAAAATGCCAAACCTAAAAAATCCTTCATTTCCCTCCAACAGACTTGCTATTGACTGCATCATTCTTTCTATAGCTCACAAGCAACATTTCTAGCAAAAAATCCTTATTTCACTAGATTATTTTCAAATGAGAATAAATGTGAAGAATGTGAAGAATAATTGGATCTTACTGTATCCCTGCTTGCCTTCCAGCAAGCACTATGTGGCTTCACTACAGGGTTCAACTAATGTGAGGACAAGACACGCTAACTTGTAATTTTCACATGAGTAAACATGTCAAAGTAAACTCTTGTCTCCTTCAAGACTTTAAATTGCACTAGTAACTCAGATTAAAACAACAAACCACTTTGTTTTCACTGAATTTTTGTTGTAACTTGATTCCTTCGAACCAAAAAAGGAACATGGAATTTTTTATATTAGTTTGTGAAGGTTAGACTTATTCTGAGTGGAGAGCTTCAGCACTGTCTTAAAGAGAAGACTTGTATTGTGCTTCAAGCCTATATTTATCTCCTCTCAAAAAAATTATTAAGTGTCCTTTACTGCCACCCAAACAATCATAACTGTTACACACTACACCTTTGCTCAAATAACAGCTGAAATGAGAAGAAAATACTACTATAAGACATATTCAGTTATGAGATGGTGCTTTACAAAGGGCAAGTTGTCAACTCTGTCCCTTAGCCACGTTTGAATTTGAAGAGAACTCAAGCAGAAGAAGAAATGAGAAGGACGAGGGAAAAGTAGGTTAAGATAGGAACAAATAGAATGTAATCTAGGATTATATATTATATTTTTTTTCTAATATATATAAAATAATTTAACATAGAGTAGTTTTTTAAAACCTTTTTGTCAAGTGACAAACCCTGGCAATACAGATAATAATAATGTCCCATACTTATTTAAAGAAATAGGATTCTTTCTCTAATCATCCTGACCCGAGACAACTAATAGCTCTAAATCCTTCTAATTACTTCCTAGAATAGGATTACTTTCACCTGACTGAGTAAACTGACATTTTAAACTCCTTTTTACAATATAACAGGATGTGTTCTGTTCAATGCTGCATTTCTAATGTCCTAGTGTCTGGCAGAAGCATATTGTGAATCTCATTCAAAATACCAAGGCAGGTGTTTAAATAGATATCCCAAGCTCCACAGAAAACACAACAAAAGCCAGCATTTAACTTTCAATGAGGAAGGAAAGGGAATATGTCAACTTGTGCACTCCTTAAGAAACAGAGTAACACAAAACCTATTTAGACTTGCATCAAATTCATCTACCTGGCATGCAAACCTTGTCGCAAAGTAATTTTATTTCTTTAGAGTCACATTTTGTATGAAAAATCAGACACTGACTGCAGGGATTGGCTCTGCTGAATAAATGTGCTCAGATGCAAATCCTGACGTTACTGGAATGGTAACAGTTAAAGTCAGTAGCAAATGGTAGGACCAGACTTGGTGACACATGCAACAGTTGTTTATAGCTGGATATGATGTAAGTGAGAAATACAGGCAACTTTTCACATATTTCTCAACAACGCAACTCAATTACAACAATTGAAAACACCATTGAAATTTAGAATTTGGTCTGGTTACTCAAATATGTAAAGATAGTGATTTTTCCCACCAAATTCTTATTAAGGAATTAATGGACCTTATTGAGCAATTTGGAATATAAAATAGAGAAAATGACTTCAAGAATATAAATTTGGCAAGGGCA
>VFFE01009004.1:1636214-1670745 GCA_008921705.1 Burhinus oedicnemus | reverse complement strand
TGCCGCCTTTGCTTCAGTCTTTGCTGCTTAGGCCAGCCCTCAGGAGTCCCAGACTTTACAGGTAACAGAGAAAGTCTGGAGGAAGGAAAACTTTCCCCTGGTTGAGGAGGATCAAGTTAGAGATCATTTAAGTAAACTGGACCTCCACAAGTCCATGGGTCCTGATGAGATGCACCCACAAGTGGTGAGGGAGCTGGCAGAAGTCATTGCTGGGCCACTCTCTATCATCTTTGAAAGGTCCTGGAGACCAGGGGAGGTGTCTGAAGACTGGAGGAAAGCCAGTGTCACTCCAGTCTTCCAAAAGGGCAAGAAGGAAGACCCAGGAAACTACAGGCCAGTCAGCCTCACCTCCATCCCTGGAAAGATGGTGGAACAGCTCCTTCTGGACATCATCTCAAAGCATCTGGAAGAAAAGAAGGTTATCAGAAGTAGCCACCATGGATTCACCAAGGGGACGTCATGTCTGACTAATCTGATAGCCTTCTGCGATGGCATGACTGGACAGATAGATGAGGGGAGGGCAGTGGCTGTTGTCTACCTTGACTTCAGCAAGGCTTTTGACACCGTCTCCCACAGCATCCTCGTAGGTAAGCTGAGGAAGTGTGGGTTGGATGAATGGACGGTGGGGTGGATTGAAAACTGGCTGGCAGATAGAGCTCAGAGGGTTGTGGTTAATGGCACAGGGTCTAGGTGGAGGTCTGTGACAAGTGGTGTTCCCCAGGGGTCAGGACTGGTTCCAGTCCTGTTCAACATATTCATCAATGACCTGGATGAAGGGATAGAGTGTACCATCAGCAAGTTTGCTGATGACACAAAACTGGGAGGGGTGGCTGACATACTGCAAAGCTGTGCTGCCATTCAGCGTGACCTGGACAGGCTGGAGAGTTGGGCAGAGGGAAACCTCATGAAGTTCAACAAGGGCAGGTGTAAGGTACTGCACGTGGGGAGGAATAACCCCGTTCAGCAGTACAGGTTAGGGGCTGACCTGCTGGAAAGCAGCTCTGTGGAAAGGGACCTGGGAGTTCTGGTGGACAACAGGATAACCATGAGGCAGCAATCCCGTGATTCTGGGATTCCCAAAACCAGTGAACATGTCCTGTGGTCACATATGATACACATGTTTAAAGAGTGTTAAAAAGAGTTGAAAGCACTGATCAGTAAGATGGGATCTAAGCAGGAAAAAAAAAACAAACCAACCCCAAACAAAACATCCTTAAAAACTGGAGGTTGATACAGCAGAAAGAGGTGAAAGCTTGGCTCATAGAAGTCATGTGATTTGTCATGAGCTCCAATGGATGCAGGATTTTGGTCAGGAAGCTGAAAGTCCTTCAGAAGATTTTCAGAATTAAATGTGATTTTAAAAAAAGGAAACACATTATTACTTAAAAATGTATCATCAAGGCCATTAAAGAATATTAATTTTTTTTAAATTGTACAACAGGAAATACAATTAGGAGTAAAGAATATGTTTGTTCGGGTCTTTTCATGAGACATTCATTACAATTTTTCCTCTCTAGCATCATTGCAAGAGAGAGTTTTGACAGTTTTATAGTCTTGACTTGCATATTTTAACACCAGTTTATATTTCTTTTAAAGTAAATCTTAGCACTACATTTTCTGAATGTGTAGTGCTTGATTATGTGATACTTATATGACTATAATCGTTTCTGCTCTGGAAGTATAAATATACACTTCTAACTTTTCCTACTTTTCTTTGAGAACCTCCCATGAAAGTATTTTAATGATAGACAAATACAAATCAAAGATATTCTCAAAGAAAATGTTATAAAATGTTTATGACAGTTTAAGGATTTATATTATAAAACTTTAAGCTAAATTGAACATCAAAAAAGACCTTGCTGCTTTTGACTTTTGGTTTACTTGCATTATATGGATGTTTTGTTTAACTCAGAATAATGGAAAAATGAAAGTATGCTGACCAAATGAAAATGTATTTACAGATGATTTCGATTTCCAAGTGTATTTATTTGTTCAAGGCTGAAAAATCTAATATATTTCACTAGAAAAACTCACAAAGTTGTATTTCTTCACACAACAGAGATTGCACTATATGGTCTCTGTTTATCTAAAATCTGTGATACTACATGTAATTTAGACAGAGGTTGCCATTTCTACAGTGGTTCTGTGATTTCAGCAATGCCATCCCAGTTATGAGCAATTGTATCATGAAGTAGATGGAGTTTTCCCTAGAGAAAGCATCAGCCGATTTTCAGATTGATTATAGGGAAGCTGGTCGAATGAAATGGTTGCTGAAGGCAGTGTCATAGATGCTGGTAGAGGAGCAGAAGAGAAAAAATGGTTTTCTAGTGAGACAGGAACATACGTGTCTCTTGTATCACAGATAATTGGATTAATCAGTGTTCTATTGCCAGCAGAGCCCCATATCCCTATCTCTTGGTTCATCTGTCAAAGACACTGGTAAACAGTGACCCAAGTGGATGTCACACCAAAGGGAAGGGCAGCATCAGCACAAAAGCACTGTGGCATTTGATAGCATGTTAGGGAATCTGACATCTCTGTAAACAAGATATTTATATATTTGGGAAGAGGTTAACTATTGAATTGTTTAGCTAACTGTCCTGGTTTCAGCTGGGATAGAGTTAATTTTCTTTCTAGTGGCTGCTGTGTTTAGGATTTGGTATGAAAGGAAAGGTGATAATGCACATTGGTTTAGTTGTTGCCAGGTGATGTTTATATTAGTCAAAGACTTTTTTCAGCTTTCCATAGAAGCTGAGACGGAGCATAAACAGAATACGCTGGCCAATGGAATATTTCACACCATAATCTTCATGCTCAGTGTATAAATAGGGGTTGGCCAGCGGGGTGGGAATCTGTGATCACTGCTCAGGATAGGCTGGGCAACCAATTCATCAGGTGGTGAGAGTGACTTGTGTTGTATTACTTCATCTTGTACATTCTTTTACCATTATTCTTGTTGGTATTTTACTTTTCCATTATTATTCCATTAAACTGTCTTTATCTCAACCCATGAGGTTTTTTTCCGTTCTTCTCCTTTCCTTCCTCTTCTACCTACCCTTCTAGGGGAGGAGGGGAAGAATTGAGTGAGTGGCTGTGTGGTCCTAGCTGCTGGCTAGGGTTAAACCACGACATTGACCTAACCAAAACTTTCAAACATTGTGAAGGTAAATGGTTCATATAATCAGGATCTTGAAAACATTCTGTGTTAATTTAGACTCTGGGATGTCTTCTTGCTATGGACAACTGAAACTTTTCTATCAGTTTTGCCTGACATACAAAATTTGTTTTGAATCAAAAGTAGTTTCCATGGACAGTTTATGCCTTCTGGATTCTCATTTTAGTTTTAATGTAAAGAAATTAAAAACCTAGGAAACAAAAAGTAGTTTCAGAAAAGTAACAGGATTGCTTTGTTAATTTGTTTTCAAATTTTAAATTAAAGGAAAAAAGTTCTTGTTGGACCTGTCACTTAAATCTTTCATTAAAAGTTAGTTTCAGACAGCTTTTTGATGGTGTTATTTTTCACTCAAAAGGACTTATTTAGGTAACTTTTTTGTAAAAAGGAGTAATATAATTTTTCCTACTTAAATGAATAAGACTCCCATATTTTTATTCATGATTAGGGAACCCTGTTGTCTAATGCATGTGCTGCACACCCAGCTCTTGTGCACATAGCATAACTGGTGCACGAGACACACTGTCCGTATTCAGACATGCAATTCACCGTACATCAGCAATTCAAATTAATCTGGAAAGCCTTGGAACCAGTATGCACATACTGTACTGTTGATCTACTTGTGAAGAATAAGACTGAAACATCCAACCAGGTTATAGCATTCATGCCTACCCCAACTGGCTTCAGGACATCAAGAAACCATGGACAAGTGACTAAACCTCTCAAATTTTGTGTGTTTTTTAAGAGCCTAAAACACAGACAAATCTTGATACACTATTGTCATGCATGCAATTGTCCTAATGTATCCATAAAATAAGAGAAAACATGCATCAGTTTATTCAGAAAAAGTCTTGTAAGATGTGAAATCCAATCACTTACAATGGGTCATATGCATATATTTTGTTCTGAAGTAGTTAAAGTTACAGAGTCACAGAATGGTAGGGGTTGGAAGGGATCTTCGGAGATCATCTAGTCCAATCCCCCTGCCAAAGCAGGTTCACCTAGGGCAGGTTGGACAGGAATGCATCCAGGCTGTTGTTATATGCATAGTTTATTTCAGAAAGCAAAAGCAAGGAAACAAAGGTAAATGAAAGAAAAAAAAATATCTGGTGTTCTCCCACAAAGAGGCATTAAATTTCCCATTATCATAAATGTCATGAACTCTAGACCAGTCATTGACACTTCACCTGTTATCATTATGGTTTCTCAGGCTTTATATTCCTAACATGAGGAATATTATAGATGAGTTACACTAATGTTTGATAAAAAGAATGGGTGGTTTGAACAAGGATTCAGTGCAGGAATGTGATTACAGATGGAAAGGAGCAGGCTGCAACATTGGTATTTCAAGGAATCTGGAACTGCTCTGCACATTGCAGTCCAAGTACACATCAAAGTGTTTGAGAAAGTTTCCAACTGTTCTACTGGGGTATGCACTTCTTGTATCAGCCTGTAATCCATGGCAATGCTACAAGGTGCTAGTGTGCTTAGGTGATAAAGCATTAAGCAGTGAGTATTCAAGAAAGAACTGGGTGTCAAGTTGCCTCTAAAGTTTAGTAAGTATCAAGTTTTCACTAACTCATAAATAAATTAATGGTTCTTGAAGTGCATGGGCTGCTTTCTTTGCCAATTGCAAAAGATGGCCTGTTCTGACACCTCTCTGCTCATTCTGTTTGCTGTATTTTCATTGTGATCTTGCTGAGTTATTTGGTTTCCTTCTGTTTTTTTTCTTATACAGATTTGCCATCCCTGAGGGATGTTCTCACCATGAGCATCCTGAAAGCCAAATCATGTACAACATACACCACAACGTATTTTCAGACACCTCCCCAGATGATGTTTGAAACATGCCACCTGATTTGCTAAAGTATTAGAAGACTGAAAAAACACAGGAATACAAACAAGCAACTGCCCCTATACGCACATTGAAAAACTTCTGAAATTTCTCACCAAGACATCTGAAAGTATGATGTGCTTGCTCAACACACAATACACTTCGCAGTCTATCTTTACTAGCATGCATTATTTCCTCTTTTGAAGCTTGTGCTGTGTTAAATGTCTGCTTTGTGTGTAAAAAGGCAATAATTCATAATATATTTGTGTATAAGAACACAGTTTTATTATTATTTTAAACAAGTAAATAGATGGAAAACAATGATAATGACACATTGACAACACTAGTACTTATGAAAAGGAGAATGATCTAATCTTTCAGTGGCAAAGAAAAATCTGTTATTGTATTGCCTTATCCAGTAGGCTTAAATAATAACACTATCATGACATGAAGTTTATGTTCAATTTTAAACCTATACTTTACTTAAAGTATCATATTCATTTAGTATGAATACACTTACTCTTTCTCTATGCTACTTTGAAAAATATTCCATGATATTCTGCGATGTATCAGTTTTGAAGAGTTGGAAGGATATCTTAATTTATAGCCTGAAGCTGTACAAACTTGATCATATTAGTACAGCTGTCAGGAATCAATTTTGTTCTCCTTTGAGAATTTTTGACATATCAAAAATTTTCCCATTTAAAATGAGGGCAGAAAAGTCAAAATTTCCAAAATAAAATAGTGAGATCTGGTTCATCCTTCAGTCCATACCCAGTTTAGTTACACATATTGTGTTTTGCATACGCAACAATGACCAAAAAACCCCACTGGCTGCTTTAAAATATGTTGTTTTACTTTGGTAATTTTCTTTTAAATTATTCATTGGTTTTAATTAAGATATTTTTTATTAAAAAGAAATAGCTAAAAATCTTAGTCAGCTCTATTAATGTCAGCTCTATTTACTAGATCCCCAAATCTACATGGAGGACAGCCATGGCAAACTGATTTTTCCTCAGTAAGAAGATGAGAAGCCTACATCCGTGAATGTGCTGAAAGGCAATTTTTGAACTTAAGAAACATCACACATAAACTAAAGATACAAGGCTCCCCCAGAAAACCAAGAAAAAATGAAAATCAGGAGATTAGTAAATTCATATCTAATTATTAAAAATCTACTTTGACTCTATACTTTTTTGAAGCTCAGCTCATATTTGTATCCTTGGGTTTGTATTTGTAAAAAATACATTTGTTCTGAGAAAGATGGGAGAAGTGATACTATATATTCAGTACATGACTAGCAAATGTTAATCATAGTAATAATAAATCCTAAACAAACAGTTCCTTGAGTGTGTTTCAGACAAACAAAACCATGTTATTTTTTAAAAAAGGTGGACATCTGTTAATAGTTATTTGCATGTTTAATCCATGTTATTATTTACATTTTGTACATTAAAAAACTAATTGTTTATTAAAAATGAACTAATGAAAGCAAACCTTATGGCAACAGAGGTACACACCAGAATGAAACAGAAACTGTCAGAATAAAGAAAATTTGCCCTGAAGCCCTATTAATCTGAGGCTTTATGATTGCCTGCTGCTTGTGCTAAAATGTCAACAACTGAAGTGTTGTAGGTTTGGGATATTTTTAATCTCTAAATGCAACAACCGTCAGTCAGAGGAGAAATTACATTTGAGTAAATGAGTGTGGCTCTCCTTTGGGGTAAAGGGAAATGTGTCAGAATTATCACACTGAGGCTGGCATAGCATCTGGGCTGAATTAATCTATCACAGAGGTCTTTAATGTCTCCTGAACGGTAGTGCACACAGACCGCATGCTTCTGACACATGGAGAGATTTCCCAGGAGACCTCGCTTTGGTCTACAGTGCCACAAACAGTTTTAGTCAGCTTGACACAGACTGAGTTTCAGCAGTGGTCTAATTTCTCTAGGATTTACATTCCCCTTAATGCAAACAACAGTGTTTGTCCTTGGGGAAAGTTGCACATAGATGGATCTTTTTTTTCTTTTTTCATTAGGATTATGAATGGCACTGTGGTTAAAAACAGTGATAATACGTAGTTTGAAGCTAATCAGTGACACGTAGGATATAATCAAATTCTTTTCTCACTCTTACTACATCCCTAACTTGAAAGGGGAGCTGATTCAGTTTAATCTTTTAAGAAGCTTGGCAGAAGGTATACAAACTGAAAGGCAACAAGACAAATAATTTAGAACTTAGACTCCTGAAAAAAATCCCAGAAGGCAGTTTTAAAAGAATGCAACTTACACTCGAGGAAATCCAGCAGCCACTGGTAAGCTAGTCCCTATATCGATTCTGACCACAGGTCTGAGGGATAAAAGATCATTGCATCTTCCCTGACACGAAGGACCCTTTGGCTGCACTAGTTTTGTAGCTTAGCAGGAGAGAATTAATTTTACAATACAAGCTCTTCAGAGTCATACTGCCGAGGAAACGCTTTTAATTCAAAGATCTCTTTTTAACAGCCTTCCAACAGTTTGTTTTTGTGTGCTATAAACCATCCAGTTTCAAGCTAAAGGGAAGCAAAGTGGTGCTTAGGGCTCAGACACTGGGAAGGAGCATGAAAGTCCTGTCATTACTTCTCAGATGAAGGAGGGCAAGAGCAGAGCAGTAACAGGAAAGCAAGTGTTGAGGCGGGATAACACCAGAGGCCAACAAAAGGGTGGCTACTCCGTTTTAGTCTTCCCAGCAGGGCCCATATCAGTCCCTGAAGAGAAGAATTGTGACTGGCCGTATGGTAAGATCAGGTCAGTACCTGAATCTGTGTATTTTATACCAAGAGAATTGTTAATGGTACACAGTGGCTGAAGCTGAATTCACTGAGATTAAAACATAGCCATTTCTTTTGTTCTGCTGAGTTCTTACACTCAAAGTATTACTTAGCATCATTTTTTAACAACTGGATAAGCTTGCAAAATTACATTTTCAACAGAAAAGTCACCAAAACCTATGTTAAAACAGTAAAACGACACTACTGTAGTATTCTTTGTTATGTATTTGATCAGCTATGAGGGCCTCTAACCTGCACATTTCCTTACTACAGTGGCATTAGTTCTCTGCTTGACTTGGCTTGAGAGAAGAGAATTCACTGTATTAACAACGCATACACTAAATAGCTAAGTTTATGCTCAAGGAAACACCATAATTTTTATGTATATAATGAAGATAGTTTCTTGGTAGCAACTGGACAACATTGTAATTGAAGCTTTATAACAAAAATCCTTATTGAAATTTGAGCAATAATAACGCTTACTCAAAAGTCTTAATATTTGAATTGACCACAATATATTTCTACCGTCGAAATTACAGACTCAGTACTCAAAAATAACTAAGCTATTGGAAAATTATGTCCTCTTATTTATAGGATATATAAATTATTTGTTAACAAAATGTGGAAAATTTGAGGAAAAAAAAGTTACTGGAAGCTTAATTATTTCAACATATAATTTTGGGTTTGTATTGCTTATTTCCATACTTTAGCCTAGTCTTTAAAGAAAGGCGGTTTGATCTGGTTTGGTTTTTTAATTTTCCCTACTGCTACAACAGATGTAACTATAATTTTAGGTTTTCTTCTTTATTTGTTCCAAAACAAAGTTTTAAAAACAATGTGCAAAACAGCTAAGCTCAAAAATACTACCACTTAGTTTGTCTGGCTCATCTTTTCAGAGTGATTTCTTTGGACATGTTTTGTTTTAATTTCAGTATCTGACTTCATGAATTTTGATCTTAGGGTGTGTGAGTGCTTCTGAGTACTGTTTTAATTCAATAATAATTAATTGTCTCTAGGAGAGAATGGCTCCAAAGGGAAAGAAATGGGAAGCTGTTAGGATTTGAATATATTCGTGTGGGTGCTGTGATTTGCAACTGGCCAAAATGTGCAAGCAGATGGAGTTGTGCTGTCACTACTTTAGCTTCCTGGACACTGTGTGTCATAGTCATTTGGCCACTGAATGAAATGGTTAGAGCTGAGAAATAATGAATTTCTCCTGACAAGATGGAAGATAGCTCAACTTTGTCAAAGGTATGCTACATTTTCACAGATGGTAGCCTGAGGTTCTATGACTATTTGAGGAAAAGCCCCTCATCTAGGTGCAGGTGGTCCATTGGAATGTACTGGAAAAAGACCACACAAACAAGAACAAGAACAAAAACAAAAAGCTCAGAAAAATCCAAAAGCTATCCATGGAAAAAACTGCTGCTGCTCAACTGGCAGGCAGTGCACTGCTGAAGTGCCGACTGTTGTGTCTGGGAGCAGAAGGTGTGTATTCCATTCCCACTAACCAGGGCAATGTGGCCACAATCAAGTTTTGAAAAAATTCCTGTAAAGTGGTCTGAAATCAGTATTATGGTCTTGGGGAGACACAGCACTCAAGGGGGAATGTGGAGAGCTGAGTCCTCCCATCCCTTCCCTAAGCTGCTATATGACTGAGAGGAGTCTTTTCAGCATAGTTCTGTATTTACCGTTCCTTCGCATCCCTTCCACTCACTTTAAGAGATCTTTGCCTATTTAAACTGTACATTCAATAATGTAAAACCACTGTCTTACAGCATGCTTACAAAGCATCTAACTTAACATGTTCCCAAGTTCTACAAAAGCCCTCTATTCACCACAAAAATAGAAATAGATGATAGCAATAAAGACCAACTGTCACAACACAGTGTTGGAGACTCATTCAAACACAAGTGTGTGTAGCTGGCTACATTTAAAGCACTGTGTTGTCCTTCTGCTGAAGTCACCTTACTATATTTATGTTTGAGGGGACTCAGTAACAAAGTATTCCACTACTCCATCTGGCCTTCATCCTAAGAGGATGCCTATTCACTCCAGGATAATATTTTGAAGTTTGATCAGTTCTGTACCTCTTAGGATAATGCATTTTTGGAGCACTGTATGTTGTTTTTCACTAACATGTAAATATCTTTTGGATTTTGAATAAATTCTGATTCTGAATAAATTTTGGGTGCTGTACTAGACAACAAAATAAGCAGATGATCAAGCCTCACATTTGGATGCATTTATCTAATATATTTTCCTCTTATCTGTCTCCTCTCTTTTTATGCTTATTGTAAGCTATGCTCCCTCCTGCTATCTTTTTCCCATCTCCATATCTAACATAAGGTGCTTAGAAAACAGCGGATAACAGTCACTGATTTCAGGTCATGTAAAAACAGTAAGTAAGTAAAAAGTATAGCATTTTTATGCTAACCTCTGTAAGTTGAAGTGTTGCTGTGTGCCCACTTACAGAATATGGTTATGGGTCTTTAATTAACCACCTGGTAATATCCAGGAATTCAATATCATCTAGACAGTATTGCTTGTGATATTTATAAAGAATGGTTGATCTTATACGGAGCCCCTCTGTAAGGGGATCACCTTTTAAATTATCCTGCTGTGGTTAGGTTAACAATTACCAAAAATGTGTGTTGTTTAAAGAAAACAGATTACGTGGAACTTGAAGCTACATAATTTTTCTAGTTAAGATAAATTCACATTAAATCAATCATAGCTTTATGAAAATAAATAAAGGCCAGGAAACAAAGCACTGTGTAGATCATAGTTCCATAAAGCAGGGCATAGGGCTTCATATAATAAAAGAAGAGGCATATAAACATGAGAGCACAATATTAGTTCTCTCTCTTCCTCTCCTCCTATTAGAGAGAGTAATGTTATTAGAGTTGACTGAATCAGAATTTGTTAAGTAGTTTAGGGTGAGGTTTTTTCCAAATCAAAATTAAAGGCAGAAATTTTAATAATTTAAAAAATCAAGAGGATGAAATATTCTGAAAAAAACACAGACTTCAGAATATCAAAATGGCCTGTTTTTTTCAAAATATGAGAGTCAAGTGGTTTCCCCTTGTACTTTATACTATCTTTCCATTAAGGAAGCCTACAAAAGGCACTAGGAGGAATCGCCTGCACAGAATACTGCCTGTCATTCAAGCAACAGGCTCAAGCTCATGGACACTGGTTTCCCTCAGCACCACAGCTCCAGCCTGGGACTCTTAGGCCTTGCTGCCTTCAAGGTTATTGCTGAGTCCTCAAAGCCAAATCAACTACTAAAGCCCAGAAACTCTCTGATTCCCTAAGAACTACCCAAAGCCCAAACCAGGTTTCATTAACTTCCTGACTGTGCTTTGATGAAATCTGGAACAATTAAAAAATGTTTTCTTGAAATCTAGAGGCATTGACAAACCGGGGTTTTTTTGTGGTTTGCTTGCTTTTCTACTCTAAAATATTTTTAATTAGAAAAGTCTTAATCTATTGTGTACTTCCTGTGCATGCACGAATGTCGCATTAAAAGGAATGTAGTTTTGATAGTTGTCTGCCAGGGTCCCAGGACTTTCACTGATTTGTCTATCAGAGTCCCAGCAAAGGACTTTCACTGAGTCAGATTCACAAAAATCGAAATTAGTTATTTTATTGAGAGTGACAGAACAGATTCAAGATTGCCAGTGATAATTCACTGATTACAACAGTGCTACTAATTAAGGTTAATATTACTAGCAAAAATAATAATAATACAACAGCCCAGGGGTAACATTCACCACAGAATCAGAGAATCCCAGAATCACAGGGGTTGGAAGGGACCTCTGCAGATCATCTAGTCCAACCCCCCTGCCAGAGCAGGGTCACCTACAGCAGGTTGCACAGGACGGCATCCAGGTGGGTTTTGAATGTCTCCAGAGTCGGAGACTCCAGCACCTCTCTGGGCAGCCTGTTCCAGTGCTCTGCCACCCTCAAAGGAAAAAAGTTCCTCCTCAGGTTTAGATGGAACTTCCTACGGTGAAGTTTGTGCCTGTTACTGTTGCAGGATGGAAGTATCAGACACAGTTATGATTTAGCAACAGCTCAATTTTATTAATGATTTGAGGTAGATCAAAGGACTGAGTTTAGCAGCACTTGATCATTAACTGAGTTAAAGATTTATAAAGTGGTTTAACTAAATAAACGAACAGCGACTTGATTACAGATTTGAAGATGACAAGATTCACACTAACTTACTATAAGGTATCCCAAACCAATACCTATGCATATGAGAGCAAAGCACAGATCTCAGATTAATGTATATACATATAAACAAAGCATATGAGTGCGCACACACACACTTACACAAACATGCACACACCGCAGTTTATAACTGCTGAGATGAAAGATCTCTTAATATTGCACAACTGTATTGAGTCGGTGGGTACCCCTTTTAACTCCTACACGTGCATGGAAAGTAGAAGAACATCCACATCCATAAAGCTAATGCATACAAACATATAAATGGAGAGGTGGACAAAAGAGAGGCTAGCCTATAGTTAAAATTTCCCTTCTGAGTTAGGGTAAATAGTCACAATGCATCAGCATTCCTCAATGGGTGGTAATTGAGGCTCGAGAAGGATTGTCTCACCCTGGTCTTTAGTCTTTGTGAAGTTTGCCTGAGACAGCGTCCCGACTCAGGGGAGGTACTAGCCACAGCCCACTGCGATGCAGAAAAGCTCAGAGGGTCTTCACTAGAATTGCTACTTATAGGATCTGAGATAACTGACTTTCATCAGGTACTTTCACACTCCAGCACAGCTTGGACAATGGAATAGTCCAGTACTTTCCATCGGTTACACAAGCCCAGGACTCGTTAGGACTTGTGGTCCTGGTACCCGCCCCCCTCTGTGGCCACGATCCGTGTGTTGTCAGGAGTGATCAACAATAGTTATTATCTTCAAATGGTAGGAACTATGAAAACCAGGTACACTAAGGGGTTGCTGTAGTGTTCTAGTCCATTGCTCTCCACTCTTTCATCCTTTCATGTTAGACCATTACGTATTGTTCTGGTCATGGTATTACTATGTGGCCCAGATTGGGAGGGAATCACGCCAAGTACCGAGAGGCCTGAGAGTGGCTGCAGGGGTGTTGCACCACCATAGTTACCTCTTGTCCTATCACTGGGCACCACTGAAAAAAGACTGGTCCCATCCTCCCGGCACCCTCCCTTTGTAAGCGTTGATGAGATCCCCCCTCTGAGTCTTCTCCAGACTAAAAAGACCCAAGTCCCTCAGACTCTCCTCATAAGAAAGATGTTCCAGTCCCCTAATCATCTTTGTAACCCTCTGCTGTACCCTTGCCAGCCATTCCCTGTCCTTCTTGAGCCAGGGAGCCCAGAACTGGACACAGTACTCCAGATGAGGCCTCACCAGGGCAGAATAGATGGGGAGGATGACCTCCCGTGACCTGCTTGCCACACACCTCTTGATACACCCCAGGATGCCATTGGCCTTCTTCCAGGATGCCATTGGCCTTCTTGGCCACAAAGGCACATTGCTGGCTCATGGTCATCCTGTTGTCCACCAGGACTCCCAGGTCCCTTTCCACAGAGCTGCTTTCCAGCAGGTCAGCCCCTAACCTGTACTGCTGAATGGGGTTATTCCTCCCCACGTGCAGTACCTTATACCTGCCCTTGTTGAACTTCATGAGGTTTCTCTCTGCCCAACTCTCCAGCCTGTCCAGGTCACGCTGAATGGCAGCACAGCCTTATGGTGTGTCAGCCACCCCTCCCAGTTTTGTGTCATCAGCAAACTTGCTGATGGTACACTCTATCCCTTCATCCAGGTCATTGATGAATATGTTGAAGAGGACTGGACCCTGTACTGAGGCCTGGGGAACACCACTTGCTACAGACCTCCACCTAGACTCTGTGCCACTAACCACAACCCTCTGAGCTCTATCTGCCAGCCAGTTTTCAATCCACCCCACCGTCCATTCATCCAACCCACACTTCCTCAGCTTACCTATGAGGATGCTGTGGGAGACGGTGTCAAAAGCCTTGCTGAAGTCAAGGTAGACAACAGCCACTGCCCTCCCCTCATCTATCTGTCCAGTCATGCCATCGCAGAAGGCTATCAGATTAGTTAGACATGACTTCCCCTTGGTGAATCCATGTTGGCTACTTCTGATAACCTTCTTTTCCTCCAGATGCTTTGAGATGATGTCCAGAAGGAGCTGTTCCACCATCTTTCCAGGGATGGAGGTGAGGCTGACTGGCCTGTAGTTTCCCGGGTCTTCCTTCTTGCCCTTTTGGAAGACTGGAGTGACACTGGCTTTCCTCCAGACTTCAGGCACCTCGCCTGGTCTCCAGGACCTTTCAAAGATGATGGAGAGTGGCCCAGCAATGACTTCTGCCAGCTCCCTCAGCACTCGTGGGTGCATCCCATCAGGACCCATGGACTTGTGGAGGTCCAGTTTACTTAACTGATCTCTAACTTGATCCTCCTCAACCAGGGGAAAGTTTTCCTTCCTCCAGACTTTCTCTGTTACCTGTAAAGTCTGGGACTCCTGAGGGCTGGCCTAAGCAGCAAAGACTGAAGCAAAGGCGGCATTCAGTAATTCCGCCTTCTCTGCATCATCTGTCCCCATGACCCCTGTCTCATTCCATAGCGGGCCCACATTTTCTCTAGTTTTCCTTTTGCCTCCGATGTACTTGAAGAAACCCTTCCTGTTGACCTTGACATCCCTTGCCAGATTTAATTCCAAGGAGGCCTTGTCTTTCCTTGTTTCCTCCCTGCATACTCTGGCAGTGTTCTTGTAATCTTCCCAAGTAGTCAGTCCCTTCTTCCACTTAGTGTAAACCTCCTTCTTCTGCTTGAGCTTTTTCCGAAGCTCCCTGCTCAAGCATGCAGGTCTCCTGCTTCCCTTGCCTGATTTCTTGCTGCTAGGGATGCGCCAATCCTGAGCTTTGAGGAAGTGATACCTGAATATCAACCAGCTTTCTTGAACCCCCCCTACCCTCTAGAGTCCTAACCCATGGGATTTCTCCAAGCAGTTTCTTGAAGAGATCAAAATTAGCCCTCCTGAAGTCCAAGGTTGCAACCCTACTTGTCGTTTTATGCCTACTGCGTATAATCCTGAACTCGATCTTCTCATGATCACTACAGCTGAGGCTGCCCCCAACCTTAATGTCTTCCACCAGTCCCTCTTTGTTGGTCATTACTAGTTCCAGTAGTACACCTCTCCTTGTTGGCTCCTCCACCACCTGAGTCAAAAAGTTATCATCAAGAGGGTGAAAGGCACAGCACTTAACCAGAAAGACATCCCTGCCTGGGGTGGAGGAGGAGAACACAGCCCGTCGACTGGTCCGTCAGGTATTGAGATTCTTCTCTCCCAATTTAACAGTCATTTTCTCCATCTTTTTATCCCCAAAATTACAAGGTTTCCCTCCCCTAGGTGACATGTAATATGATTTGGGTGGAGAGAAGAGTGCTATAGTCATCTATGTTTAGCACAATCTCTATAATCTTCATTAGCATATGCAGGGGTGTCAACTTTAATATGCATTTGACAGGTAATGAGGCAGAGGTCAGTCATCGGGCATGATAGCCTTTCGACGAAACAAAGAACTGCACGGGTTCCTGTTATCTTGTCTTCACTGATGAAATGCAGTGCTGTCCTGTCTAGACAGGACTCCCTCCTTATCTGCATCCCGTGCTGGCCAGGTGAGTCTCCACTCTCCTGGGTTGCACAAGAGATAGCAAGGTTAGTCTTAATTGTTCTTTGAGCACAGAGACTTCACCTCATTGTTCAAGTTCCTTAAGGACTAGTAGAATCTATCTATGGAACCGTTAAATCTAATTGGTTTGACCAGGTCAAACGGGTCAATGGCGCTGCTTATTCTCTCAGTATTGCTACAGTTGTATTGATCTATATAGATACCTTTTTGTAATCAAGAAGCATGGCAAAGCCAAGCTCTGAGAAAACAGTGAGAGCCCATCATATTTTTTGAACAAATAATAACATGCTAAAATCTTCTTTCTTGCCCTCTTTTTCAGTTGTGCTTTCAATCATGATGACTAGAAACATATTTTAACAACAATTTAGGGGGAAATATGAATCTTGAATAATTAGTATCATGAATCATAGACATTTCAGAACTCCAGGAGCTGGAACTTGAGGACAGGATTCATCTCACCCATCATCAGCATTTGAAAGTTAGGCTCCCTCCATAGTTAGCTGAGAGAAAGAAATCCAGATGAGGTTGCTTAGCAACTACAATTTTCTTCAAATATCTTAGATAGCTATCTTAAAATGGGATGAATCTTCCTCTGGAGACCTCTTTCTCCTTCCAATGATCATAGATGAAATAGCTTAAAGTGGCTGCCTAACTTCTGGACCAGTAAAATAGGTGAAATAATTCTGTCTTAAGACCCAGTTACAACACAACTGCAGATTTTGGTTGTGCTCCAAGGACTGTAGTGGAAGGGAACTTGAGTATTACCTCACAGAAGATGAAGAAGTTCATCTAAATAACCTGATGTAAACACATAGAGATTTGCTAAACTGATGGAAGACAGCAATGGCATGTGCTGTGAAGATTATGCATTTATGCATTGTTTTATATCAATAAGCAGAAAACAATGTTGGAGAGGTCTATAAATATTCTACACAGACAAAGATCCCTGTTAATAGTCTTATTTATGCATGTACATTTATCCCAATGTAGAAAGAAAGAAAGAAAAAAAGTCAATTTATTCAATTTTCGGATCATTCTTTACCTTTGTCATATCAAGGGACAAAACATCATCTGGCAGAGCTTTGTTTCTTTTTAAGAAAAGCTGTTTCTTCTGCTATTTTCTTTATTCTAGGTCAGCTTCTTCTTCAATGTTAGAGGAAAACAACTCTCTTCCCATGATTTTTTTCAGTAACTCTTCACAACTGTCGTATATCACACATCGTAAGCAAAAAAATTAGGCATCAAGCTTCTGAAGCAATGGCAGCTGAAAGGTTAGCAGATAAATTGGTAAATTTTTGAATGTACATATAAAGCTCATATGGACTGTAGCTATGGAATTAAGGATGTAAATTTTCTGTGAAGCTAAAGTACTTTCTAGCTGTTCCTTAGCAAGTCAGAAATATCACATTATTTATTTTTATTTTCAAAAAATATTTTTTTTTAAAATCCCTAATTTTACTGATATTCTAAAATTCCACTCAAGTTCATGTTTTTTAAGATTTTTTTAATATTATAATTTTTATGGGTCATATTTGCAAATAAATTTTAATAATTTAACATATAACTTTACAAATAAGTACTGAGTCCAAATACTATAGACACGTACACCTGCACTGCCTGGGGTTCATTGGTTCTGTAGTGAGCAGGTGACATTCACACTGCAGAGCACTTTGCTTGTGTCTTTTCTGAACAATGCTGACTGCCATTGTTGCCCTGAAACAGGTAGTTAGTTAATCAGTTAGTTACTCTGTGTGTGTGAACAGTTTCTAAAAGGAATAACATGCTTTTTTTATATACTAACTTTCTCTAGAAGGTACTTAAATACCATTGTAGATCTGGTCTTCTGTTCTGTAAATAACGTATATGGAGGTCCACCCTGTGCTGGAATGTATGTTCTGTTGGGCTGGTCAGGATATTTTTGCATATTTTTATTAATATTTAAGAAACCATATTTTCTTAATGTTTGCAGGTAAGGATGATGCTGTTTTGAGTAGGAAGTGGATTCAGGATATCCACATCAAATTACTGCCTTAACTTTATTTCGTGTACCAAAACAATATTTAACTTGATTATTTCACCCCTGCAGCTGAAGCTAATTTTTTCACAAGTACATCTCATAAAAGTGTATTGCTGTTGCAATTAATTGGATAATTACTGTTACAAGGTCAAGAAATTTTCCATTCAATGTGATTTTTCAAATCTCTGAGAAGTAAGAAGTCCTATCCCCAAGTAAAACAGTTTCAAAATATTTTGTAGACGGAAATGAAAAAAAAAAAAAAAAAAAAACTCCAGAAAATCTATTTGGATTATGTCAATCAAAACAATGTATTTAAATAATTTTGAAAGGTTCCATTTTATGATGGAATCGTATGCTCACAATTTGCTCCCCAGAGAATTGATAAAGGAAATAAACAAGAAGCAACCAATATTTGTCAATAGTTTCAGTAAACCAGTATTTCCAATAAAAAAATCTGTGTTAAAGATTGTGACCAGGTCTAATTATCCATGTACAAATTGTTCATATAAGACTGAAAAACAAGGTGCTAAATAAGTCAGCTTATAAAAGAGTTATGCCTTGAAGCTGAGCCTGGCACTCACGCTTTCATATACATGACTGTACCTTAACTTTCTCTTCACGTATTAGTATTCTTCCCCTGCCTGGCTGAAGGCTGTGGCCAAATGGACAGCTGTGAATGGAGACAAGTCCATGCTAGGGAAGGCAAGTGAACACCCTCCTTGCCTACCCAGGTGCCTCTGTACAATAGGTATGAGGCTCTCGATGAGGTAGGCCAGCCAATGGATGATGTGGATGATGGTCTGACTACACCAGAGGAGCTATCAGGACTGGAAAGGCCTACCCCCTGTTTAATGACTACCTCCACAAGGAAGAAAAGACGGGTTATAGTTGTAGGTGACTCCCTTCTGAGGGGAACAGAAGGTTCAATATGCCGGACAGACCCTCCTCTTAGGGAAGCATGCTGCCTCCGTGGGGCCCTGGTTAGGGCAATCTGGGGTGCAGGTTATTTTTTCTTCTCTCCTTCCTGTTACAGGCAGTGACATTGGAAGGGACAGACACACTCAGTCTGTTAATATATGGCTCCGTGGCTGGTGTCACCGACACAATTTTGGGTTTTTTGACAATAGGGTGGCCTACATGGCACGAGGCATGCTGGCATCAGACGGGGTTCATCTTTCTCAAAGATGGAAGAAAGTCTTTGCTCATGAGCCAGTGGGGCTCATTGATCGAGCTTTAAACTAGACCTGATGGGGGAGGGGGGTATTATCAGGCTTGCCTGTGACAAGCCAAGGGATGACACACTGAGGTTTGAGGGATGGGGCGCTAGCCTGTTGCTCCAAGATGTGCTGGGTACACTGCAGCACACTTGAAGTCTTCTGGAGATGAGCCAGGGGATCCTGAGGCAATATGAGCCAACAGGGAAACACAGGTAAAACACCTCAAAGGAAGGCCATCTGGAGAGCAGCACAAAGGGTTTGCAGCCACTCCAGCCAATAAGTCAGCTTCAACAGGGATCCAGCTTAAGTGCCTCTATGCAAATGTATGTAGCATGGGGAATAAACAAGAGGAATTAGAGATGTGCACGCATGTCCAGGGTTTTGATCTCATTGGCATCACAGAGATGTGGTGGGATAGCTTCTATGACTGGAGTGTTTGAATGGAAGGATACAGAGTCTTTGGGAAGGACAGGCAGGGGAGACAAGGATGGGGTGTCACCTCTACGTCAGTGACCAGCTGGAGTGCATGGAGCTCCACCTGGGGATGGATGAGGAGCCGACTGAGATCTTGTAGGTCAGGATTAAAGGGAGAGCAGGGACAGGTGATGTTACAGTGGGGGTCTGCTACAGGCCACCTGACCAGGATGACAGGGCAGATGAGGCCCTATATAGACAGATAGGAGTGGCAGCGCATTCACAAGCCCTGGTCCTCATGGGGGACTTCAACCACCCGGATATCTGTTCGAGGGACAACACAGCAGGGAACAAGCAATCCAGGAAGTTCTTGGAATGCGTTGATGACAACTTCCTTCTCCAAGTGGTAGAGGAGCCAATGAGGAGAGGAGGTATGCTGGACCTTGTCCTTGACAAGAAGGAAGGACTAGTGGAGAGTGTCAAGCTCAAGGGTAGCCTTGGCTGCAGTGACCATGAGATGGTGGAGTTGAAGATCCTTAAAGCAGTGAGGAGAGCGCACAGTAAGCTCGCTACCCTGGACTTCAGGAAAACAGACTTTGGCCTCTGGAGGGATCCTGCTTGGTAGGGTACCATGGGATAAAGCAATGGACAGGAGAGGGTTGCAAAGAAGCTGGTTAATATTCAAGGATCATCTCCTCCAAGCTCAGCAGTGATGCATCCTAACAAAGAAGTAGTCAGGCAAAAAAGCTAGGAGGCCTGCATGGATGAACAAGGAGCTCCTGGACACAATCAAAAGCAAAAAGGAGGCCTACAGAGGGTGGAAGCAAGGACAGGTAGCCTGGGAGGAATACAGAGAAATTTTCCGAGCAATCAGGGACCAGGTTAGGCAAGCTAAAGCCCAGGTAGAGTTAAATCTGGCCAGGGACATCAAGGGTAACAAGAAAAATTTCTGTAAGCATGTGAGTGATAAAAGGAAGACTAAAGAAGATGTAAGCCCTCTCCTGAATAAAATGGGAGACCTAGTCATCCAGAATATGGAGAAGGCTGAGGTAATCAATGTCTTTTTTGCCTCAGTCTTCACTGGCAAGGGCTCTAACCACACCACCCAAGTCACAGAAGGCAAAGGCAGGGACTGGGAGAATGCAGTATCACCCACTGTAGGTGAAGATGAAGTATGACCTAAGGAACCTAAAGGTACACAAGTCCATGGGCCCTGATGAAATCCATCCATGGGTCTTGAGGGAATTGGTGGATGAAGTTGCTAAGCCGCTTTCCATTATATTTGAGAGGTCGTGGTAGTCTGGTGAAGTTTCCGCTGACTGGAGAAGGGGAAACATAATGCCCATTTTCAAAAAGGGAAAAAAGGAAGATCTGGGGAACTACAGGCCGGTCAGTCTCACCTCTGTGCCCAACAAAATCATCGAGCAAATCCTCCTGGAAATTCTGCTAAGGTACATGGAATATAAGGAGGTGATCGGTGACAGCCAAAATGGCTTCACCAAGGGCAAGTCATGCCTGACAAATTTGGTGACCTTCTACAACCAAGTTACAGTATTGGTGGATAAGGGGAGAGCAACAGACATCATCTACCTGGACTTATGCAAGGCATTTGACACTGTCCTGCATGACATCCTTGTCTCTAAATTGGAGACACAGATTTGATGGATGGACCACTCAGTGGATAAGGAACTCACTGGATGGCTGCACTCAAAGGATTGCAGTCAGTGGTTTGATGTCCAAGTGGAAACCAGTGATGAGTGGCATTCCTCAGGGGCTGGTATTGGGGCCGGTGCTGCTTAACATCTTTGTCAGTGACATAGAAGTTGGGATTGAGTGCACCCTCAGCAAATTTGCCAATAATACCAAGCTGTGTGGAGCAGTTGACGTGATGGAAGGAAGGGATGCTATCCAGAGGGACCTGGACAGGCTTGAGAGGTGGGCCCATGTGAACCTCATGAAGTTCAACAACGCCAAGTGCAAGGTCCTGCACATGGCTCCGGGCAATCCCATGCACAAATACAGGCTGGGTGGAGAAGCCCTGAAAAGAAGGACTTGGGGGTGTTGGTAGATGAGACGCTCAACATGAGTCAGCAATGTGTGCTCACAACCCAGAAGGCCAACCGTATCCTGGGCTGCATCAAAAGAAGTGTGGGCAGCAGGTTGAGGGAGGTGATTCTGCCCCTCTACTCTGCTCTCATGAAACCCCACCTGGAATACTGCATCCAGCTTTGGAGTCCTCAGCACAGGAAGGACATGGACCTGTTGGAGAAGATGATGAGAGGGCTGGAGCACCACTCCTACGAAGACAGGCTGAGACAGTTGGGGTTGTTCAGGCTGGAAAAGAGAAGACTCTGGGGAGACCTTATAGCAGCCTTCCGGTATCTGAAAGGGGCCTACAAGAAAGCTGGAGAGGGACTTTTTGCAAGGGCATGTAATGATAGGATGAGAGGTAATAGCTTCAAACTGGAAGAGGGTAGATTTAGATTAGATCTCAGGAAGAAATTCTTTACTGTGGGGGTGGTGAGGCACTGGAAGAGGTTGCCCAGGGAAACTGTGGATGACCCATCCCTGTAAATGTTCAAGGCCAGGTTGGATGGGGCTTTGAGCAACCTGGTTTAGAGGGAGGAGTCTGCCTATTGTAGGGGGTTGGAACTAGATGATCTTTAAGGTCCCTTCCAACCTAAACCATTCTATGATTCTATGATTTTATGATCCAATATTTGTTGTTCATACTTAAGTATATTGCACTTTATTTTTTGCGTATGAAATAAATCATACTTCTATGATAATGTTGGTAAATTGATTGAAAATTAGAACATTTTAATTTTTATACATAGTGACATTGGTTACTATGTACTTTCAAAATCTTCACCAGCTTTGGACTGATTAAATGTTAAGAAAATATTAAAGCCTTGCTGCTTTAAAATCTGGCCTGATGTTTTAAAACTTCACTTCAGCAAAATCAAACCCAGATTTATCTTATTTTAATATTTCAAAACAGTGTGCCTGCAGACCGAGGAAAGAAAACAAGATAGAAGGGATCAATACCACTGATTTAGGGATGACAAAAAAATTCATTCAAAACAAATTAATAAATTTGAAACTGCTAGGGATTTATAAAAATGTTTTTCTACCTATTTAAGCCATGAAATCAAATTAATTTAGTATTATTTTTGAATCTTGACTTATTGAGATAAACCAACTTTGTTATAGAAATAAATGGAGGTGTGCATATATGTAAATATGCATATGCATGTGTGCGCGTGTATGCACATAACTCCAAACATTTTGTGCCAACTGTCTAAAAAAAAAATTTAATGTGTTTTTACCAATCTGGGAAAAATTCAAATTTAGGGATTTAATTTACTTTAAAATGCTGTAAACAGAATATACAGATTAAGCTATGAAACTGATTATTGTATATATTATTAATTAAAGCTTTTACTACTGTATAGCTCAGAAACACAAATAAGTCTGGAGACATGTTAGCCTAATCCAATGATCTGTGTGGCACAGGATTGACTTATATATGTCTTTTGAATTTGCTTTATTTTAAACAGCTCAAAGTTTAGCAATGTCTAATTGTTCTTACCATGTTTTGATCTTGTTACATGTTCTTCTCCCCTCCCACGCACATGTCTTCCCTCGTCTCATGTCTTTTTTGGGAACTTGGAGCCGTATACAGAAACGTAATTCTCTTTCAGACAAGACAGAGTGGCTGTTCCTTGCATAATTGTACCAAAGGAAGAGGTTGAAGAGTGGGAAAGGAGCAGAAGATTTCTTATTCTGTCTCTTATGCCCTATCCTATGTATATCAAAGGGGGGCAGCCAAAATCTAGTGCTTGTCAGGTCTGATATAGTAATGTTCTGACAATCTTTCAAAGTCATGCGCTTCATCATAATCTTTAACAAATGAATCATTTAAAGTCTTTCACAGAAAGAGAGAAGAAAGCTTGGAGAAAAGCTGTAAAAGAAGCTAATAGCATTCTTTTGAAGTGATTGACTAAGTGAAAATATAGATGTGTTTAGAACTAGTTTTTCAGCTAGTGGTAATTATTTGATCCAGTTTCTTTATGTTTCAGAATCTTAAAGGCTCCGGTGAAAATGAACAGAGCTGAAGTTGCACAACTGTTAGCTTTGTTCTTGTGAATCTCGGGGAGCTTTTATTATTTATGTGCTTCTTGATTGTTCCATTCTGTTCAGCTCTATTCTTTTTTGGCATCATATAGAGTCTCTTATTTGAGAAAGATTAAATAAATATTTAACATTTCTTACAGTAGAAAAAACTCATATAAGTGGCATATTGAAAGGAAGTTGTTACTACCAAACCCCAGACCAAATTTTCTTACAGACCTGTCCTGGTTTGAGTGACACGGGATTAATTTCTCTTTCAGTAATTTTACTTTTCAGTAAGGTCTTTTCTAATGCTAGGGAAAAGTGCATTTTTGGAAGACTCTAGTGTCGGAATTTGTGAAAATATTTATTTTGTAGCCAGCTATGGTATGTGGGTTTCAAGGTCTCTGTTTTTGAGTTCGCCAGGTGCAGGGATGAGGAGGAGCGAGACCCAGGCACTTGACCCAAGCTGGCCAATAGGATTATTCCACACCGTGAATGTTACATTCAATATAAATTAGAAAGTTTACTGAGAAGTTTTCTCTCTGCCGTGATTGCTGTCATCCTGAGAACTTCTTGCTCCTGTGCTGGACCCATGACGCCTTCTCTTCCTCCCGAAGCCATAACACTCACAGTGTCCAACATTTACTGTCCTCTACTGGCAGTGCACAGATTCCTACTGATAGACTTGGCTGAGTATAATCCTTGTATATTTTATATTGTTATTAGGATCAATATTGGTTCTTTAGTGTTATTAATGTTAATTATTTAGTATTATTCTATTAAATGTGTTTATATTTTAGCCCTCAGGTTTCCTTGTTTTATCCTGATTCCCCTTCCCAGGTGGGGAGGGGTCATCGCGTGATAGAATAATTGTCTAAGCAACAATAAATTATTGTGGATTCTTCAAACCATAAGAAGACCCTGGGACATCTCTGGGAACACAGATTTGTGAGAATTCAGGCCTGCTTTGGCTTATCAGAAGTATGGGAAAAGATTGCATGAGATATCAAAGTCCCACTGGCAGATTTCTAGACATCATCTGCTGACTGGGTATAGGTGGAAAAACCTAGGGATAAAAATAGATTATTCCTGTCCTCTTCTGAAGTTTTATTTCCATTTAGTTTTGCCTAAACAAGTTAAGTGTAAACATGTCAGGAAAAGAAAAAATGATGGGAAACAGTGATTGAACTCAGAATGATTTAACATGGCAAACAGCCATGCACTGCTGGCGGTCTTAGCCTCTGTGAAATACAGAAATGTTCAGAATTTCAACGAAGATTGGGTATGTAATCTCTGCTTCCCATGGATGCTAGCAGACAAATTTTTAGGAAGGTAAAGAAAGGAAGACAAATAGGGGTCAAAAGAGAAGAGATGCAATTCCAAAAAAGACTTCATAAAACATAAAACTGAAGTACAGCCTGTCTTGCAATAAATACCATCCTGCCTTACCTTTTTGGTGCACTTTCTGCTTTTCCATATCTCTTTCCACTGCCCACTCTATTTCAGAAGGAGCATTTTGTTTTCCTCCCCTATATGGAGTAGCCTTCTGTGTGTTAGAGCACAGCCTCAGATTTCCACCCATCTCTCCCTATTTGCTGTCACACCTACGCTTTTTCCTTTTTGGCCTACTTTTGATGTATATTCCATTTACAGTGTATATTGAAAAACTTTTTACCCCCAGCATGCAACACTGTTTGCATTAGAAGTCCCTCTTGTTTGTTAATGTATAGCACATAATTTCAATTTTTTCCCCTGTAGTAGTTACTGTGCCATATTTACAAGACCATGAAAAATATACGTGAGAGAGAAGGCATTATGCTGTCTAATATAAATAATGGGGGTTGTCTTACTACAAACTTGTAGATGGCATCAACAGACATGAAGCCATCCCCATTTATCTGAGCGTCCTCTCCCTGGTGTTGAACAGATCTACACCTGCCTTTAAAACAGAGGCCAGTACCCCAGCTGCCGCTGAATAATGCTTTCTAAAGCTCAGGCAAGTATTGTGCAAAGATGCTTTGTACATCTCTCCAGTTTCAGGGATTCCTCTGTACCTGGATGGACTCCTAATATTGATTAGAGTAGCCACAATGTTCCCAAAGAGCAGCCAAAAGAGTGAAAAAAAGCCAATACAGTGAAAAAAAGTAGAGCCATTACTCATGCCTTTTTATCATCCAGACATCTTCCTATTAAGAAAACATCTTTTAGGATCCCCAAGATACAAGGCTGCACTGGGATCAGAGATACACCCTTGTCTGTAGCCTTTCTTTTTACTCTCCCATGTAATTACCGAGACAAAAATATTAGTAAATATTTCTTTCCAGTAGTTCCACTGCTAAAGTGGACTGACTGTGGGATGAAAATACTGATTAAAACTGCTTTATACATGGTATAAAGGTACAGTAATTGATTTTGTTCTGGGTCTGGATTTTGCTTTTTGATTTTTGAAATATTAGACCAAGTTCTGCACTCTGTTACACATATGAAAATATTGTTTTAATGGATATGTAGCATTCTCAGAGAAGACTTAGTTCATTCAGGGCCCAATTTAACTGCCACTGAAATCAATGGAAAGGCTCTGACTGATGTCTATACGAATTGCATCAATCCCTTAATCATTTTAAATGCGACCTAATGGTGAAATGGTTCTCATTAGAAACAGTGTACTGTGAATATGAGCCTGCTGAGCTCATCAATGGTAGTATTAAAGCAATAATAAAAGCATAAAGAAAAAGGAATAATTTACTGAGGTTTCTCAATTGACTATTTGATGTAAACATTCCTTTTGTTATAATGAAGTTTCTCCACCAGAATAAACAGATTTCTTCTTTCATCCCAATTACTGAACCCACAGCCCTAATGATATTTCATAATTAGAAAGTAGCCTTGTGATCCATCTTTCTAGGAGGAAATTTTGGTACCAAATTAATTATGCTACAAGCCCAGAGAACTACACTTTGCAGCATTTCATGTCAGTGCCCACAACAGACACTTGATAAAATCTGTCTTCAGGGTTTGTTGGTACAGAAAATGATTGCAAAGTACCAGTTCCTAGAAGTCCCATTGCAAATTTTTATCTTACGTCAGTGGCTGAAATAGTCATTAGTACCCAGAAACCCACAAAAATGCACAAATAGCAGATCCAAAACTAGAACTTAGGATACTCCAGTTTTCCCATTTTAATAGGCAACATCTTATGCTTTAGTTGAAGACACTAGTTTAAGCAAACCACAATATTCTGTAATATTGAACATCTGGTGACATAGCAGGGAGCAGTGACTACTTGTACCCAAACAGGCTGCACCAAGAAACAGAAAATTCATTACTGTTGCTGGCAAATCCATATATTTCTGTGAATGACCTGAACATTATTAGCCACAACTCTTGAAACTTTGCAACTTTGTATTATGGCCACTTTCCGATACACTGAGAAGCCTATCATTATGAATAGCTGCAAGTGACACTAGTGCTGTAAACCTATTGCATACAGGGGGAAACATCCCACACCTTGCCTTCTTTCAATTTAAAATCATTTGTCACAGGATAATTTCGCATTCTTTAATGAGTATGTGCTGGTAGCATGAGTGTCTGTGTTTAAGCCTCAGTTAATAAGAGGGTCCTTAACAAAGCCCTCCTCCCTGAACCCTCCCACTGCATTCACTTGCAAATCACTGTATGGCTGGCAAAGCCGTCCTTCCCGTCCCCATCCCCGCACCATCCCCAAACCTGCTCGTGTTGAGCACTGCGGCTCTACCAGCAGCAACATCTCTCTCAGTGAGGGACGTGTCTTATTAATCAGGGGCGCTGAATGGAGACCAATCAGACAGAGAGTCCCTTTGGCTTCAGCTCCCTGCCTGCCTGACTTAAAAGTGATGCTGGGAGAGAGGGAGCTCTAGTTAGAGGCAAGTACACACAGCGCTGGAGATACGGTAACAGGCGGAAGGGAGGACGCAGGTAGAGAAGCAGCCCTGGACGGACAGAGCTGGGCTCACGCTGGCAGACGCGGTGAGTAGATTCACTTTCTTTCGCACTGAAATTGCTGACAGCTAAAGAGCAGACGCTTTCTTAAAAAGTGTCTAAAACGTTAAAGATGCCTTGCAGATACTTTTTAGGGAGGGGGTTGGGGGGCAGGGTCAGCAGAGCACTTTGGGGAGATTTCTTTTATACAGTTCAGAAAGAAAATAATTGTACTAAATTGCTGATATCTAAACTTCTATTGCTGTGTATATGATGACTGCTTGTGCATATTGGAAAGCTAGCAATGTGCATGCTATTTGGCAATATTATTAGACATTATTCAGTTTTTACTGCGATATAACAGTAACAATATAGCCTAACTTTTGTGCAGGATGCTTTTTCACCTGTCCAGATAGAAGCTATCTTCCTTTCTTTCTTTCACATTTGTTTTTATCAAAAATATCTAATCCAAACAAATGCAGTTAAGAAGGATGAAAAAGGAGTAGGTCTTTACTACTAATAAGAATGAAGTACCGATGATTTGTTTTGTTTTTCTTTAATGGGAGTAGAAAAATTAGTATTTTTTTTATATATGTTATGAGGGAAAGTGGCAGCTCAGGTTTCAGAAAGACTGAGAGCTGAGGGAGATGTCTGTTTGGATATTCACAGCAGTAAGTCAAAGTCAACAGGCTGAAAGTGTAAGGTTGTTTTCCAGAAGTGCTACCAAACAACCTTATCAGCCTAATATGAATAATCAGAGACTAGCACAGAAACCAGGGCAGAAAGCATAAAAGGTTGAACTGACCACTTGATTTTGAAGTAACCAGCAGAATTCAATTGCCCAGTGAATGACATTTTGGGGTTTTTTTCACATGCGAAAAACATGCAGTCACATCCACTCAATTTCAACGTATGAGCTTCAAACAAAGAACGATGCATACGAACTACAAAGAAATCGATATCCCTTGCAGTTGTATGGCAATATGCATACAGTAGCCACTCACCTTCTCACAGATTTAAGTAGTAGGTCAGAAAACAGAGTGGAATTTTCTTAGGATAATTTCCATTTTCAGTAGACAAATGTACAACCAACGTGTCAGTCTTGCTCTGACTAAAGTCAGTGACAAAACTTGTATTTTACTTAAATCAGAGCAGGATTGTGTTTCATTGCTGAGTACTGCACTAGTTTCTCATGGTAAGGACAAATATGGATAAAAAGCCAAGTGTAATACTTGCCATAGTTATGCTAATGGCATCAAAAGCTTTGGTTAATAAATAATATTGGTGGTAATGATAGGAATTGCTAATGACAGATCTTTATAAATCATTGTTTCCAAGTCATTTTCAACATCTAAAATGTTAATTTCTCTTCCAAAAGTTGAGAATGGGCTAATTAAATATTTAGAAGTTTTGTATTTTATTTTTCTATGATTATTGAGAACTCTGTAGAAGAACTGTGTTAGTTTTAAAAAAGGTGTACTGTTATCTATATGTCAGTTTGACAGGTAAAATACATTGTCCTGTCATTTGTCCTTCACTATGTAATAATATAAAGTCAAGGTAAAATTAAATATGTTTATAGCTAATATAATATTCTATTAGCAAAAATATAAAACTTTTACAAGGTCATGTTATACAACCAAATGTTTATGAAAGAAATAATTCGTGTTTTGGTTTTTTTAAGTTAGATAAACAAGATTAATTTTAAATGAGGAACTGTAACTGCATCAATACTACACACTAAACTTGTACCTAAAATAGCTGTCAAGTCTTTTTAAACTTGATAGGGTGATTTCAACAATAAAAAAATTTCATATATTAAATAATGTTAAATAAATGTGTGATCAAATTAGAGTATTTCATTTCAGAGGCTGTCTTGCAGCCATTGTTGTGAAAAATTATGTTGCATAAGTAACCAGTACCTCTCACCTAAACACAAAAAAGCAATTTGGAGATAAAATGTGGAAAGAAACAGTTCTGCTATATGCTTTGTACAAGTCCATGGTAAAAGTGCTTCAGGCTTTCTGCATTTTCACACTTGTCTGCAGAAGTGACCATGCCAAAAAGGCTGTCCTCCCCTCCGGACAGCAGCCCATTCACAGGGATCCACACTTTCCCCTCACCTGGCTGGTGCTCTACAAGGATGCTGATCTCAGCAGCAGTTCCACGGTGTTGGCAGAGACACACTCTCATCATTGGATCAGCCAATGGGGATGATTTCATTCCCCAACTTATCTGCCAAATAAAACGTAATAACCTAAATCCACTAGTTTAAATGTTATCACCCACAAAGCTGCAGAAAGAAGCGTACAACTTAATTCTGACATTCGCTTATGTCCTGACATCAGGATGTGGTTTCTGAAGCTGCACAACATGGGTTGCAGGGAACCTACTGGCAGAAGCGTTGAGAAGTAGAGCTAGAAAGTAACAGGACCAACAATTTCCTCCGAGGATGAGTTTGTTCAGGAGATAAAACAAGGTAGACTGATGTCTCCTGTTGGCTGGCCAAAGCCTGCTGATAACAGGACACATGAAGGAACAATTGTTGCTTCAGAATTTTCACTTATTATAGGGTAACATGCATGCGTAGAATCTTGCACCTGTTTTCAGAGATAAACAGAAACACAGAACTGTTCTCATTTTCTTCCTCCTCCCCTTTCTTTTCCCAATTTTGGAAACTGTTCTGGAGACACAGCAAGAGCTTACTGAAAACCAAAACTCAGTAATGACCACTGTTTAAAAATTCTCCCAGCTCCTGCACAAATCTTGTGCTTATAAGAAAACTGGGCTTTATAAACCTGGATATAAAACAATATAGATATATAATTTTGCATGTTTCTTTCATGAAGTCAGTGCTATTTAACTGCAGAAGGCAACCGGAGCAAAAGCCTAGACAAAAATGCATCTCCCACTCATATCAGAATGCCTTCTGAATTTCTAAGGCTTGCAGCAGGTGTTACATGCAAATGTTATCTGCAGAGGCACAAATATTTGAACATGAATAGGGATGTCTGAGTAAAAGCTAACTGCATTCTGCATGTGAGTGAGAGAGTTTATGAAAAGTCATCTGTAGGAATAATCCAAAATTTTGCTAAAAGGGGGAGGGAGGAGAAGGAAAATAAAACAAAGGGAAATGAACAAAAGGAATTTTTGCAAAAGCAGTCAAGTGACATTTTAATAACTTTCTCCTTTTGCCTTTTAAACAAATAGGAAATTGCTGAACGGCAAAAGGCAAGTTACCATCCTGACTTTCAGCAACTGATCATGACAAAAAACCCCAGTGGCATTGAGGCCTACTTGCCGAGCGTGACTGAACAGCAGAGACATATCTTGATCAGATCATACTATGTGCTTGCAGTGCAAAATCCTAGCGAATCAGTGTTGGTTACTTCAAGGAAATGCTGTTATTAACTTCAGGGAAAAAGGAAAAATGCTGGATGTATACTGCAGCTTACAAGAAAGCTCTAAAAAGATGATGTTTTAAAAAGAAATTTTTTTTTAATGCATAGTATGTAATGTAATTAAAGATAGGAAATGAAGTATGTTATTTATCATCTTCATTCCGCTATCTCAGAAAGATTACAAAAGGAGATGGGTGGCATTGTCTTCATTCCGTACACAGAGATTATTGCATAGAGAGTTGAATTCACTTGGTCTCAGTTACGGAGTCGCTCAGAGTCAGAGCCAGGGGTAGAACGGGGCCTCCACTTCCCTAGTCCTCCATTTTCTCTGTATAAATACACCAATGTTCATAAAAATAAATGTGCCTTGAATACTTAAATAACATCATAAACAGCCATGAAAGTTTCTCTGGAAATATATTTCTGTAACTGCAAAATAGAATGGCTCAAGTGATGGTCACTGTATTTCTTTGCCAGTTAAATGCAAATTTCTATATTTAAATTTCACACCTTTTAGTAGTAAGAATAATAGCAACATCAAGACAACATCATATTAGATTCAGTTTTCCGTGTCTCATACAAACATAGCTTTCATGTTAGAATCTTCTGATACGAAAATGCAAATGTCAGAGACCTTTAAGTAAGTACAAGTTTTCTAGACGCTAAATGGTGTTCACATTGCTTTACCCTCACAAACCCTATTCAAGGGAAATAACCACCAGCTTCATGGAAATTCTGCCTGGAAGAATATTACAGTGTTGGGCCATACATGACATTGCTTAAAGATACCAATTTTCAAAAAAATACTGAAAACATTTTTCCATTGTATGTAAGTATGTTGAGAAAGGGCTCCTGAATTACTTGTCCAAACCCAAAATATGTTTTTTTATAAATGATACCCAAGAAAAAATTCTGTGAAATAGAGAAAATTGTGGATAATGCTTTTATATTTGAGGATGGAAACAGAAGGCCTTTCCATCATTTTAGATAAACTACACAACAACTCTCATAAGGAAATTATCTTAATTTGCATATTTTTAATAGTTCAATTTAAGGCAATTAGTAATATATACAAGTCTATCTAGCAATATATGCAGACATTAGTAGATTTAACCATTAATTTTGGAAAATGATGATCAACTGTATCAGTGGTGCAGAATTTGACATTTATGTTTTGACACGTCTTAAAAAAGAATTCAATATAACATCAGGTTGTATAAGAGTGCCCAATAAAGGAAGTTTTAAAAGTATAATGATCTAACATCCTCAGCTCAAGATCTTACCAAAATAATTGTTCTTTATTTCCTCTGTATTCCATCATTCAATATTTGCTCCTGAGGAGATGGCGAAGAGGTAAAGTGAAAAAGGTGTGAATTGTGGATAAGGGTGAAGTTAATCCCATTATCTCTGTTTTGAAAGAAAAAGTAGGCATAGTACAAGTGAAAATTAACATTTTAAAATCCAGCAGTTATAGATTATATATGATTAGGAGGTATCAGTAAACTACTCATCCCCGAATTTAACAAATCAAAATAGCCTGAGTTAATGAACAGAATTCTTCAGATATAATATACGTATACATACATTTGTACATATATATATGTATACAGACATAAAGCCAAACATAAATCATGCAAATGACAAGAAAAATGGTAAAATATTTTAAAAAGGAATAGATTAATATGGGTTTGCTTACGTTTGCAGTGCTACTTTCTGACTGAACTTGTTTACCTGCTTACTTTGTTGTTTATCACAATACTTTTACTTGATTTGCATTATTCTTTACCATAGTACTTTATAATAATGGATTCAAATATCAAGTTTTGTAGTGGGAAACTACTGTAAACGATTTTGAAGGCATAGATGCCGGTTGTGGGAAATATCAGGGAAATTATTCTGCCTCTGTAGTAACAGCAAAAAAATTATGAAAACATAGTTATTTCAAAAGGAAATTCTTGCAGTTGTTTAAATTATTTGTCAGGGGAGCTGTTCGTGCTTGTGCCACATTCTCAAACCCTTATTCAGAATGGCTAACATTTTGCAATAAAACTAGTCCCACTGAAGCCAGTGAAATTGCTTTTGTGCATTTCCCTTACCCAGAGTAAAAATGAGTGCTGAATCTGTGTTTTTATGATTCTATGTGATAAAAATACATATTTTCCCAGAGTAAAAATAGAAATATTATGTTAGAGAAAATATTTTCTCATTTCCTGCAAGATTTGCAATAATCCTTACATTTGCGTCCCAAACGTAAAAGGAAATTTCACCTCTAATGAGAATTCAGACTTGTTGAAAAATTGAAATATATTTAAAAATTGTTGTAGATTCTTCATTCCTTGCTGTTATCTGCAACCCATAAATTACCAGCAATTGAGCTAGATCTTACTCCTAATGGTTTTAAATTTGTGTGATACACGCGTTCTTTCCTAATCGAGATACATTTTTGGATTGCATGTATATCTTTTCTAGGGGTAACATACTAAGTAAAACCCTTTGCATTCTAAAGAAAATTAATTAATCTCTTCATCTTCCTTTATGGAGGTAGAACGTCTTTATCTATGATGCTGAAGATAATGTTCTTTGCTTAGTAGCAGTAGCAGCAGCAGCAACAGCAGTAGTATTAGTATTAGTATTAGTAGTAGTAGTAGTAGTAGTAGTAATACTAGTATCAAGGCTGAGAACTCACATGTCACTTCAAATAAAGGTTTTGTAATGTTTTAATAGCTTTTGTCACATTTTAATAAAATCCAAGGTTCTGGTGCTGCCTCCTCTTCCAGTCACAGTCCTACTGAAAAATCCTCACTCGTGTTGGCAAACCATCCCTGCAGCAAACAACAGGACTTTCAAAACAGAAAAATATGTTATGTGTTTAATGTACGTCTAACTACTTTTTAAGACAATTAAAGAGAATACACTCTCCAAAAAGTTAGTACAGCCGCTCTCAGCTACAAATGGCCAAACAAACTATTGGTTGAGAACCATTCCCTGAAGCTGTCATTAAGGAAAGGGGAAAAAAGTACTAAAGAATTAAAAAAGGGGAGTAAATTAGGAAGTGGCTAGACTGCAGCATAGATTGCTGGTTTTGGCAAAAAAAAAAAAAAAGAAACAAAAAGTAAAATAAAAGATGCATATTCATGCAGTCTGACATAGATGTGAAAAGGTTGAATCTAATAGATAATAGTTTAGGAACGTACCTAGTGTTGCACATTCAGAATAGGTAGAATAGATACATTTTTTTAAACTACTTCAAGTATCATGTTTACCAAGCATTTCTTTGATTAAATAGTGAACTGCACTGCTATACACAGGCACAGGACCAGAGTTGCCTTTGATTACTCAAGAAATATACTCAGTAATGGCAAGTTCAAGGAAAACATACATCTGAAGATTTCCTAACAATTCATGTGAGACCAGATAGTGCTTGTGTAGTTTGTGTGCAGATCTGTATGAGTAACACCCTAGGAGTAGCATATATTCACAGCTTGAGTGTCGAACAGAACTAAAATGGATTTTAAGGATTAACCAGCATAGGATTAGTTTCTGGCCTCATGGCATAAAGAAGATCTCAGCTTCTATTCAAAAATAATTTCACTACTTTTTAACTGGCAAAAAATTGTATAAACTCAGGGTAACTATTTAAGTTATATTTTTCTGAAAGTGCAGGTAGTTTGAAACAGTAGCTGTGTGCTATGCATGTCACTGGGAACTTTGCTAAAACCTACACTTGGGAGTCCCAAACAATACAAAGCCAGGGCAGAAACGTACATTGAGTAACCCAATTTACTTGTTAAAGGACATGCCTAGAGCCACAAGAAGAAAACCTGCCAACTGTGTAGAAGGAATCACTAGTTCTCTGGAAAAGGAAGGAAGGAAG